>JAOXYD010258428.1:0-15926 GCA_028565735.1 Pinacopodium congolense
ATTTAAAATAAACCTATCCTTAGTGGAGGCATTAAAGTGTATGCCTAAGTACACGAAGTTCCTTAAAGATATATTGACACATAAACGCACTTAGGAGGACAACTAGACAATGACCTTGACAGAGAATTGTAGTTCAATTATTCCAAGCAACATGCCTTCAAAAATACAAGATCCAAGGAGTTTTACTATTCTATGTGCTGTTGGTGATTTTGAATTTTCTAAATACTTTTCAATGATGCATGATGGCCATATTCACATATATGATAGAGGATATAATGGGAGTCTTTATGGATGTTTTCTCAATCTTTGGAGACTTCTTTGATAACTGTTTGAAAAATTTGGACAGAGTACTTCAAAGATGTGAAAAATTGCATCTAGTCCTCAATTAGGATAACTTTCACTTTATGGTGCAGGAAGACGTCATTTTAAGACATAAGATTTCATGCAAAGGAATGGAGGTAGACAAAGACAAAACAGAAGTTATGAAGAAGCTTCCATCGCTAAGCAACATCAAGGGTGTTAGAACATTTTTAGGACATCCTAATTTATTGTCGATTTATTAAAGATTTCTCTCTTGTTGTTCGACCCCTTACTAGTTTGTTAGTTAAAGATGTACATTTTCACTTTGATTCTAACTGTTTAAATTCTTTTGATAGGTTAAATGAGGCATTCGTATACGTATCAATTCTAACTTCATTGGATTGGTTTTTACCTTTCGAGTTCATGTGTGATGCTAGCAACAAGTATTTGGGTAGAATAATAGAAGGAGAAGAGATTATGTGCCATCTACTACATCAACAAGACATTGATAGCAGCCCAATTTAATTATACCACTACCGAAAAGGAATTGCTAGCTGCGGTGTTATCATGCGACAAATTTTGCTCATACCTATTAGGTTCAAAGGTAATTTTTTTTACTAACCATGTAGCACTAAGATATATGTTCACCAAGAAGGAAGCCAAGTTGAAGCTTATACGGTGGTTATTACTCCTACAAGAATTAGATTTAGAAATACAAGACAAGAAGGGAGCAGAGAATGTAATGGCAAATCACTTGCCATGTTTAGAAGGTGGGGAGATATGATCAAGTGCAGAAATCATTGAACACTTCCATGATTTACTGATATAGCTAACTACATCGTAGGTGATATCCTTCCTCCCGACTAAACTTATCAATAAAAGAAGCAATTTTTATTTGAGTGTACTTGTTATCTTTGGGATGAGCCAATCTTATAAAAGATATGTGCTGATGGACTAATTCGTAGATGTTATTAAGGATGAAATGCTTGAAATTTTAACATAATGTCATAATTCATCTTATGCAGATAATTAAGGAGCCAACAAAAATGTAGCTCGGGTGCTGGAGTGCAGATTCTTTTGGCCTAAACTATTCAAGGTTACACATAAGTATTTCAAGAATTGTGATCGATGCCAACAAGTAGAAAATATTTCAAAGAGAGGTAAGATGCCACTTTCTAACATTCTAGAAGTTGAGGTCTTCGATGTATGGGGAATTGTTTTTATAGGACCATTCTCATCTTCGCTTAGCAATACTTATATCCTCGTAAGTGTTGATTATGTCTCCCGATGGGCAAAAGTAGTGGCTACCCTAACCAATCATGGTAAAGTCATACAGAATTTCATAAAATGAATATTTAATAGATTTGGAGTACCAAGGGTGATCATTAGTGATGGGGGCACACACTTTTGAAAGAAGCCTTTTGAAGCCATACTCAAGAAATACGGAGTTTACCACCAAATAGCCACACCTTACCACCTATAGACGAGCAAGCTAGTTTAAGTAGTGAGCAGAGAGATAAAGTGAATTCCTAAGAAGACAGTGAGTGGTTTGAGGAAAGATTAAGCACTAAAGCTTAATGATATGCTTTGGGTATACTATACTGCATTCAAGACATCAATAGGACCACCCCCTTTTGTCTTACTTGAGGAGTTAGAGCATCGAGCATATTAGGCTACCAAGGCTTTGAACTTCGATGGAAAAACAACTAGTGAGAAAAGACTACTACAACTTAATGAATTGGAGGAGCTACGAATTGATGCCTATGAGAATGCCAAACTATATAAGGAGAAAGTGAAGAAGTGACATGATTCTCATATCAAAAAGAAGGAATTCAAGATGAGTGATCAGGTATTATTATTTAACTATTGACTTCACTTGTTTCCAACAAAGCTAAAGTCCCATTGGAGTGGTCCATTTAAATTCATTCAAACATTTAAGCTTGGAGCTATTGAATTGGAGAACGACATCGGCGAAACGTTTAAAGTGCATGGCCAAAAATGTAACCATTATTTCGAAAGCATTCTTTCTAATGAAAGGGAAGTAATATCTTTTCTTTCCCTTCTTTAATGGTAGAGCGATTGAGATTGGTCAAGCTAACGACCTTAATTTATCATGTTTTTTTATTAATTATTAATTATTATTATTTATTAAAAAAATATATAAAATAAAAAGTATAAAAATAATTAAATAATTAAATAATTAAAAAATGTGACAGCGAGTTTAACTCGTTGTATCTATAGTGACAACGTCTAACGTCGGTCAAAAGCGACACTTATTCATCTTAATTTATATTATTGTTGTTTTATTATTCTTTTGTGATTACTATTATTATAATCATTTTTTTCCTATAACCCTAGTTGTCTTAAACCTCCTTCTCCAAATGAAGCCCCCATTCTCATTTTTTATCTAATTTTCAAAATTTTCCACTCAAATAGTCTATTTTGCTCCAATCTTTCATAAACTTTTCATTAATCTTACATCAAACTTCAAACTTTCAATCCTTTTCATCCAAAAATTATACTTTATTCCTTGTTAATCATTCTTTTCATCATATTCTCATCTAACCTCTTCTTTTATGTCTCTTTTTATAAGTTTTACACAATACTCATCACCATGGCACCGAAGAGAAGACAAGTTAGAAGCAACAACTAATATAAAAGCAAAGAGATGGCCCTCAACCAAGGACGACAAGAAATAGGTCACAAATTTGGTGCTCCTTCTCCAATCTTTGGTTATGAAGAAGTTACAAAATTCCTACAACTCAAAGGTAAGTCTATTTTTTCTTCTAAACAATTAAAATTTCAAATTCTTGAAGAGGTTGGATTGAAAGAAAATATTGAACACTTAGGTAAAAAATGATATGTTGGGAGACATTCATCCATTTTGACTATGTTGTGTTTAGAGAATTAACATTAGAATTTTAGACGACTATTCAATATGATCCTAAGACATAGATGAAATCCGGTTTAGGTTATGGGGACTCCCATATAATCTAACTTTTAATAATTTGAACACCATGCTTGAGTTTAAAAAATCAAAGACTTATGCTATCCACCCTGACTTTAAGTATGTTACATATTAGAAGAAACTTACAAGTTTACATAAGTTTGATGCTCATAATCCTTCCAACTCTCTTATACTTAGTCATGCCAATTTAGTTTTACATAAATTTATGTGTGTTAGGGGTCAAATTTATTAAGTTTTAATGGATAAATTGTTGAATTATGACCCTTAATTCAGTGCCTAATTGTTAAATTTATGTGTTATCATGTTTAATTTGCAGGATTGGGCTTAAAGATGGAGATTAGATCATAAATTAGAAGAAATCACCCCATTTTAGACCATAAATGGCACCCTGTCAGGGTCTTGTTTATGGAAGAATATGGTGCCATTTAAGGAGTCTGTATGCATTCATTAATAACAGTCTATTAGGGTGCTGTTATAGTCCAGCAGGGTGTCGTTGAATGCATCAGTCAACAATATCCATTATAAATCTCCAAGATTGTTTCTGTGGCAGGTTTCCAATTAATTCCTTTGTTCGTTGGTACCAATTGGGGCTCCTTAGGTCCTATAAAAAGCCAAGAACACAAAGATAACACACACTAATGGAGAAAAGATATATATGCCATAAGACAAGAGAATTCTTCCTTCTTTCTATATAGTCTTTGACTTACTCTTTAGCTTCAAACACTTGGTATTCACATTTGAGTGTATTTTTTCTAAGTTTTAAAACATCTGAGCTTTGTGTTAAGACATATTTATGAGTTTATAACTTACATTCAAGGGGTTTTTAACTTATATTACTTGTTATTATGTTCTTCTTTTGTGATTAATTAAAGTACTTAATCTTATGCTTATAACCTTGTATGTTATTTGATTTTTCTATAAGTTTGAATTGATTTAGAGGTTGTGTCTAGATTAAGTTAGGAGTTACAAGACGTGTTCAGAAGTCTTGTAAACCTGTTTTATAAACTATAAACTTATTATTTAAGCCTATTTTTGTAGATCTATCAAGATATTTTTCTTAGGTTGTATATTTTGCATCTTTTGATCAATATGTGTGGCTAAATCATTTTTATTGCTTAGGATTGATGTTTTTATGATTTAGGAGAGTTTAAAGACATGTTATAGGGTCTGATTTTTATTTATTGAAGGTTTAAAAAATCCAATTTTTAGCTAGCCACCTAGGATTAGGGTTGAAGACAAGTTAAGCTTAAGAAATAATCTTAAATTTTTAGAAAAATTAATAAGCAACATGAATTAATCCTTACATGAAAAAACTTAGATTTTGATGAGAGTTAGAGATATAAGATCAAATTTTCAAAACTCACTTTCTCGAAATTAAAGCCAATTTACTTGATTTCAAGCGTAACCAAACTTTAAACAAGATTTAATGAAGAAAAAAGAAAGTCTTAACCATTGCATTTTTTAAATTTTGTGAAGGAACTTTAACCAGCCCTTAAATGTGATTAAAGTTCAATTAAATCATCAATCACCTAATCCTTAGCTAATTTCCACATTTGTTAATTTTCAAAAATTTTCAAAAGAAATTAAAAATCATTTTCGAAGAGTTTAAGCCAAGATAGACTAGTTTAGCAATTTTGAGGTTTTTAATCAAATTGTTTGGATTTACCTAAATAATTGTAATGTAATCAATCTAGTAATTAAGCCATTTTTCATGTTCGATTGACATCCAGAGTCTTAAGTTAACTCAATTGTATTACTTTTGCGATAGGTGCACTTGCCTAAAATTCGTTGGTTTTCAAAGTAAAATCGTGTGAACTTCGTTAAAAGTTTACAAGTCACCTGACCATCGTAACAAAGTTTTGGCGCAGCTTCTGGGGATCACGCCTTAATATTAGGAAAATTAGTGTCAATTATTTTAGGATTTATAAAATTCTCTTTTCATAACTTTTTTGAATTTTTATGCATTTATTTTCTATTTATTTAACTTAGTGTTTTCTTGTTGCTTTTTTCTTAGTTTATTTGTTTCGTTTGTTTATTTTCCTTCATTTAGTATTTTATTTAAATTTGAATGTATACTCAAGAACATAATCCTGAGCCAGTAGACTTTGATCCAAAAATCGAGCACATGTTGAGAAAGAAAAAGAAAGAAGATCGCGCAACCATGTCTGATCCTTTATAAGTAGGAACATCAAGTGACACTAAGTTAGAACATGTATTTGGAGGTTCAACTTTAGAAGATCCTAATGAACATTTGCAAAATTTTCAAGATATTTGTGATCTTTTCAAAAGAAGTGTTTTCTTTGATGATGCCATGGTTATCAACACTTCAATCTAATTCCATTGCTAGATGGGATGAATTAATGAAGTTATTCCTCACTAAATATTTTCCACCTACTAAGATAGCAAAAATGAAAATTAAGATCAGTTCATTTGTGCAGTTTGAAAATGAAAGTATATATGAGGCAGGGGAATAGTTTAGAGAGATGTTTACAAAGTGCCCAAGTCATGGATTTAATACGTGACAGCAAGTTGATACCTTTTACATTGGATTTACACTTTTGACCCGTATCACCATTAATGCTACGATTGGAGGCAATCTAATACTCAAGAATATAACATACGCCTTCAATCTGATTGAGGATATGAATACAAACAGTTTTCAGTATAATTTTGAGCGTCATCTAAGGAAGCCACATGATATTCATGCAATTAATGATACGATAACTCTTGTAGCTCATATGGAAGTATTGAACAATAAAATGGATAGTCTAATGAGTAGAGCTAGTTGTATTTCTGATAAAGCTAAATTTGATAGCTGTGGTAATACCTCCCATACATCATTATAATGTCAAGAAGGAAGACCTTTTGCCCGAGAACCAGAACAAGCCTAATTTGTTAGTACTTTTAATAGGCAGAGAGGTAACCCTTTTTCAAACACTTATAATCCTCGTTGGAGAAACCATCCTAACTTTTCATGAATTAACAATCAAAACTACCTACAATCGCTTCAATTAATTCAAGCTAATCTCAAAGAACACCTCCACGTGGCTTTAGAGCTAACCAACCTCAAAGAGAAGCACCTAATTTTAAAGAAATCAGTTCTGAAATATACCCAATCTAATGAGTCTAGAATGCAAAACCATGAGACATCAATTAAGAAATTAGAGACTCGAGTTGGATAGATTACTTAACTCTTATAGGAAAAGCTACCCAGTAAGCTTCCTAGCACAACCAAAACCAATCCTAGAGAGCATGCCAAGGCAACTACCTTAAGAAGTGGGGAAGACGTTGAGAATTAAAGGAAGAAGGTAGGAGATAAGGAAGGCAAGTGATGGTGGAGAATGAAAAAGATAAAAAAGAAGAAGGACATGACAGAAGAGAGAGAGTTAAAGAAGAAGAAAAGAAGAAAGAAAAGGATGATGAGGGTACAAGTTCAGATAAACCACCTAGGTTGTTTGCTGATCAAAATGTACAATCTTACAAGCCTATGATACCATACCCTTAAAGGTTGAAGAATACACACTTAGACAAGTAATTTGAAAAATTCTTAGAGATGTTTAAGATTCCATTTGTTGAGGTAATCCTATCCAAAAAGAGAAGATTGGAAGAATATGAGACAGTTAAGCTTAATGAAGAGTATTTTGCTATCCTTTTGAAGAAGTTACCCCTAAAGTTCAAGGACCCTAGTAGTTTTACCATTCTTTGTATAATTAATAGCTTACAAATTAATAGGGCTTTGATAGATCTTGTAGTAAGTATTAATTTAGTGCCCTTATCAATTTTCAAGAAGTTAGGATTAGAAGAACCCAAACCCACTACTGTCTCATTAAAATTAGCAGATAGATCAGTCACCTATCCAAGAGGAATCATCGAAGATGTTTGAATTGGAAAAAAATGCCACTTCATGGTGTAAGAAGGTATAGTTTTAGGTTATAAGATTTCAAGTAAGGGCATTGAAGTAGATCCAGTAAAAGTAGAAATCATTGCTCAACTTCCACCACCAAATTCAGTTAGAGAAATTCGTAGTTTTCTGGGACATGCTGGATTTTATAGACGCTTTATTAAGGATTTTTCTAAGATAGTAAAGCCCCTTACTGAGCTTTTGACTAAGGACACAATTTTTAACTTTGATGATAAGTGTATGCGTTCTTTTCAATTGTTAAAGGAAAAGCTTTTGAGTGCACCTATTTTGGTATCACCTGATTGGTCTTTTCTTTTTGAGTTGATGTGTGATGCGACTTACTTCGTAGTTGGTATAGCACTTAGACAACGATATGGAAAGCTTTTGCATCAAATTTATTATGCAAGTTACACTTTGAATGATGCTCAAAAGAATTACACCCCTACTAAGAAGGAGATGTTAGTTGTGGTGTTTGCAATTGACAAGTTTCGATCTTATTTGGTTCTTTCAAAAGTGATAGTTTATACGGACCATTCTAAATTGAAGTACCTCATGAATAAATCGAATGCTAAGTCACGATTGATTCGATAGGTTCTTCTTTTACATGAGTTCGATATTAAAATCAGAGATAAGAAATGTAAAGAAAATTTTATGGCGGATCATTAATCTTGTCTGAATGAAGTGATGGACAAAGGAGAAAACCAAGACATAAAGGAGGTGAGGCTGAGTAGGAAGAGGAATTGAAGTAGGCAAGGTGCCAGAGGAGTAGGAATTGACATCAACCAGAAACTTGATGCCATCGAGACTAAAATTTGGAAGAGAGGAAGGTTGGGTGGAAGTCGAATTAGGTGAGGAAGGAGGAAAGGGAATCGAAGAGGAGGATGGAGGAGGGTCATGAGGAGACAAAACTTGATCTAATAAAGGGGTGGGAGTGGAGTTCCACGATAAGGATTGTGGAGAATGAGTACCTGGAGATAAAGTAGAAGCCAAAGAAAGAAAGTTACTTAGAGGATTAGTTGTTGGTGGAACAGACATAGGAAAAGGATGAGATAAATGCAGCCAAAGAGGAGAGCTAATAATGTTTGGATGATGTAGAGGCTTGGGAAGAGAACCTGAAACCATGTGAAATGAAAAAACATATTCATCAAAGCTAATGTGACGAGCATAATATATTTTGCCAGTGTCTTTATCTAGACAACGACAACTAAGATAGTGAGGCCAATATCCTAGAAAAATACACTATTTAGACTGAAAAGAAAATTTATGCTTTTGAAAGGTGCAAAGTAAAGGATAGATAGCACACCCAAATATACGAAGGAAATTATAATCTAGAACTTGATTATAGAGAACTTGGAATGGCATTTTGGAAGACAATACAGTGGTAGGGCATACAATTTATAAGAAAAATTACAATATCAAAGGCAAACTGCTAGTACTTAAAAGTTGCACCATAATGACTAAGAAGTGTAAGGCTAATATGCATAATATGCCGAATTTTTTACTTAGCAGTACCATTTTGTTCATGAGTGTGTGGACAAATAATTCTATGATGAATACCATCTTTTTGAAATAATTTGTGTAAAGAGTGAAATTCACCGCCCCAATTATATTGGAATTTTTTAATGGTGGAATCAAATTACTTGTCAACAAGAGCTTTAAATGGTCAAAATATATGAAACACCTCACTTTTATTTTTGATAGGAAACAACCATGTAAATAAAGAATAATAATCAACGAAAATAACAAAATTTTTATAACTAGAAGAAGAACAAATATAGCAGGACCCCAAACATCTGAATGAATTAACTATAAAGGCCTAGAACTACGATGATAAGTTAAAGGAAGGGAAAGCCTATGTAGTTTGCCCAAACAACAAGAAGAATACTTAGTAGAAGACAACTTAGAAGGAGAGCATAGCAGCTAAAATTGACGAACTAAACTGCAAATGTTTGAAAATTGGGATGACCAAGACGAGCATGCCAACTTTTCAACGTGACCAAATAAGCAAGATCATTTTGATTTTTTTGATGATGAAGGGTATCACTCAATTTGTAAAGATCTAATTCACTTCTTCCATGCAATAGGATCCTCTCAGTGATCCAATCCTACTGAATCCTTACACTTATATTCATCACTAATATGAAGTGAGTCCATATCTAGAGTGACATGGTTATTGGCATTGGTGTCCGGATACCAGAGAAAAGATTGATTATCTGGTGAAGAGGCGAGAGCAGACTTAGGGGGATGCATCAATGATAGATTAGCTTGAGAACAAAAACGACTAGGGTTACGATGATCATGAGATTGAGGACGGACAATAAAGTTACTATCAAATTGTTCTCGATAGTTAAGGGTAATATGATTCAAGTAGCTACAAATTTGACAAACCATACGAGAGGAGGAAGAAACTATTGGCAGAGAAGTGTAGCCCCGTTTTCCGCAATTACCATGTCCTCTACCTCTTGAAGTATGATTGGAAGATGTAGAATGTTAAACCATATTAACAGTTGGTAAGGAAGTTTGTTGTGCTTTAAGGAGTAGTTCATGGGCCACCAACTGACCATGTAACTCATGAAAAGAGATCGAGTTTGTGTGTTGATATAAGCCTCCAATAATACCATTGTAGTTGGCATCAAGCTTGCAAAAGATAATAGCATTGAATTCAGAGGTAGAGATTGGTTGACTTGCAAGGCTTAAGGAATCAATAATGGCCTTCGCCTGATATAAATACAATAAAACAGACTTATCATCCTTTGAAAGAGTGTGAAGTTCAAGGTATTGTTGTATTCATTTGGCATTACTGACCATACCATAAGCTGTAATTAAGGCATTCTAGACTTCGGCAAAGGAAATGAGACCAGTCAAGTGAGGGTAGACTTCCTCAGTAATGGAGGAGAGAAGCCAATAAAATAAAATTTGATCCTTATTAAACTAGAGGGAATAAGCAGTGTTAGGTTCCAATGTGTTTATGGAATAAATAAATATTTCTTTGGGAGGAGCATTTTCAGTGCCCAAAAGAATCCCATGGAGATTGTAAAAATTAAGTAAGGGAGTGAATTGCAATTTTCAAGAAGTAAGGATTTTGGAGGTGAGTTTGATGGCAAAGGTTTGACTGACATGAGTAAGGTGGAAGGAGAAGAAGAGACAAGAGATGAAAATATAGGAACAGAGACTGTATTGGATGAATCGGCCATAATAACTCTGATACCAACTTGGAACTTAATTATTGCTTAATATCTGAAAGTGTTTCGACTATATTAAACCAAGATAAAGGGTATAAATACAGAGTAGTAGTTACAGAGGATAGATAGTAATCTTCACGGTTAATCTAAACAATCGGATAGTCTTATCAAATCAATTTAAATACACAAGAGATATAACTAACACTAGTTAATACTAAAAAATAAGAAAATTTTTTTTTAAAAATTATTATTAACTTAAATATACTTTTTAAATTTAATTAAAATTTTTATTAAATCAAAATTTCTTATTTTTTATCAAGTTATCTACTAATTTAAATTAATAAAAATAAATTTTAATTTATTTATATTTTATTTCTCTTAAAAAAAGTGTGATTAATCTATTCTTGATTGTCCCATCCTAAAACATACACATATGTTAGGCATTAACATATTGATAAAGTATTTGCACGTAGATATTTTTTACTTCAATCACATCTAATAAGTTTTAAGGAACCTTTCTTACAAATTCTTGTCTTAGCTTGCTTTAATTTAGTAGACCTTGACTTGGGGTTAAAGGACAGGATATTTTTGGTCCATGTTAAATAGTAGTAGCTTGACTGCTTCAAATGTATAGGAGAGCCATTGAGAGATTGATAATAAATAAGTTGCAATTTATCTATCCTTAACCACATTTGATGGGGTAAGTTCAAAGGGACAACTTAATACTTTGACTTCTAGACTATACAATGTATATACTCATATTCAAGAGAGTGTTTTGAACCACATTGAAAGTAGCACGTATCATACATTTGATTTCTATTTCTTGGAACCTTAACAACTATAAATATGTTTTTTTTTTCCGAAGAAAGAAAGGAAACAATTTAATTAACCTTCCACACAAATATTAAGTAGACCTTGACTTGGGACAGTGGGTGAAAAGACTTGAAAAAGAATTAAAAAATTTTATATTGTAAACAAAAAAAATTTTATTTAAAACATAATAAGGTGTTTTTATATTCATAAGGTGCAAATAAGTCGTGCATGACATGATCTCTCTTATTCACACCACTACCAAGTCAATGAATTTCACTAATAATATTATTACCGTAGTAATAGTACAATAGCAGAAATTGTTAATTCATTTTTATCTATATTAATGTATGGGGCATGTATTGACAATCTTTTTTCTTGTGTGATTATTCAGTATATCATTGATATTTTGATGAGATAACGTTTTTTTTAGTTGGATATGTCTTATTTATTGGACATTTATTGGAGGAGATAGATTATCGTGTTTCTTTGAATGATAATTAGAAAATCATTTTGCTAAAAGGTCATGGACTAGCATCTTCAAGTAACTTCAATTCGCTGCGGTTAACAAAAATGAAAGCATATCTATTTGAGACTAAACAAGAAAGGAACATGTATATAAAGGTCATATATAATATGCCACATATAAGAATTGGTCTTATGAATTTCTGGTCAAAAGATCTAAAATCTGAAGAAGAGAAGGAATACCACTTAATGACCATGTGTTACGCTATTAATTATTTAAAGACTAAAAAAAATTAAACAAAATTTCAAATAATACAATTTATTTTAAGATGAAATATGTAATATTTTAAAAAATTAATATTGATTTTTACCAATTTTATTTTTTTTAATTATGAATTTTCAATAAAGAGTTATGAATTTATTATTATTATTATTTATTAAAAACTATTACATAAGATAATTAAATTAATCAATCAATTAAAATTTTTAATTATAAGTTAATATTTTATTTTAATATTTTATTTTATAAAAATGATAAAATTAAAAATCAGAATAAATAAAATAGAAATATAACAAAAACTCTTTAAGAAACTAAAATACTTTCCAAGACTTGTTAGTTAGCCACATTTCTATCACTGAATTATATTACCAACTGTTAATTGATTTCTTGCACTTAGAGATAAGGCTCTTGTAGCCTTTATATACAAGCTCTCAAAACAAATTAAGTAAAAGAAACAAGAACTCAAGGCACTCTTCCTATTGTTGTACTTGTGAAGATGGTTTTGTTTTCTTTATTACTTCGCACAACTCTTCTTTTTTTGAAAATGAAGAACTCAAAATTTCAGTTTTATCCTATTTTTAGTAGAACTTGACTTGAAGTTAATGCAAGGATAAATCAACTTCTATGTAATTGAGCTTTATATGGGATAAAGAAAATAATAACTAAAAAAAGAAATTTTAAATAAAAATATATTATTAATATAAGTACACATTTTTTTAGTTTAACCAAAATTTTTACTAAATCAAATTCACATATTTTTTATCAAGTTATCTACCAATTTGAATTAATATAGATAAATTTTAATTTATTTTCTATTCTATTTATCTTTAAAAAATATATAGTTAATCTATTCTTGATTGTCCCATCCTAAAATATACACATATTATGACATTATTGGTAAAGTATCTAGAAACTTATACACAAATATTAATTTATATTAGTTACTTTAATCACATCTAGTAACTTTTAGAAATTTTTTTCCTTAGATTATGTTGGTTTAGTTTTTTACCTTATTTTTTTTTATGTATTGTCATTAATTTTCTTATTGTTTTCATTGATTTTCTTATTTTCTTATTAATTTTTTTATTTTTGTAATTTTCATTTGGTCCTTATTAAATAGTAAACAATAACTAAAGCAGGTGCAGGTCGTTTAGTATATATTATAACATATATTATTATATTATAATTATTAATATATTATATTAATAATATTTTAGTAGAGATGGCTACAGCCGGTCATATGACCGGCTATGCAGTCATCCCCTTACATAGTACTATGTAGCCTAGCTGTTGTAAATGTACAGGTGAAAGACTTGATAATAAAGATGTTGGAATTTCTCTATCCTTAACCAAATTTGATGTGGCAGGTTAAAAGGGGTAACTTAATACTTGACTTTTAAACTCTATATGTTTACACTCATATTTAAGAAAGTGTTTCAAACGGCATTGAAAGTGTTCCAAATAAATCTCGCCAGTTTCTTGGAACCTTATCAACCATAAATGTATATTTTTCCAAAAATGTGCGGTGGATGTCATTATCATAAAAGGAAATAATTTTAGTAATTTCAAGTTGTTTCCGTTTGTAAAGTACTTTATTAATAACCTATTTGGTTCTAATAAAATTTTCGATCTTTTGATTTATTATAAATTTAGTAAAAATTTGGTAGATTTTTTATTTTTTATTTTTTAAGTTAAAAAATTATAAATCCTGTGTGGAAAGATTAAAAAGAAAGAACTTAAACAATAGGACAATTTTCTAATGAAATATAAAATAATTCTTGATATGAGTACAAATTTTTAAATCAAATAAATTTTTTTTTGAATTAAGTCATACAATTTTTTAAATTCAAAAGAGTAAGTCAAATACTAATAAACATACGTAGATCTCCCTACATGTATAAAGATGTATTTAATTCTATACTTAATTCTTGTTTCTGGTTGATGTAGCAAAATTAAATTTCAAAGTAAAAAAAGAGGAGATGCAAAGAAAATTAACCTCATTTTATTGAAGCATATGGCTACAAAATTTCTAAGGTATTTGACATAAGAGACAGGTAAACTTCAAAATTTCCCCCTATCACGAAATACATTAAATAATTTATTTCAAAACCTTGAAATGGCTAGATCATGTAGTTAAGGATAGGATTTTCCTCAATTCCTATTGAATGTATAATTGTGGAAATTCATGCATTGCCTTATCTCATTCACTGTCAATCTGATTGGAAAAACAATGCATTAATGTCATTAATTGATTGCAAATGCAACTCATGAGAGATTTTTCAAATCATATTTTCTTTGGATTGCCTTTTAACAAAGGGTGCAAAGACTTTTGATCTAGAAAACACGCAAATATCACATCTACTCAGTTTGAAGGAACCTTCCTCACAAATATCAAGTAGACCTTAACTTGGGATAGTGAGCCAAAGGACTTGAAATTGGACAAAAAAAATTAAATTAAAAAAAGTAAAATATTCATGTTGATGATAATATAAGTATACATTTCTTAATTTTGAATAAAGAATTTGTTAGATTAAGTTATGTATTTTTTATCAAATTATTCATCAGTTTGACATAATAAATTTAGGGAATTTCTTATCCTAATCGTTAGTTGAACTTGACTTGAAGTTAATGTAAGGATAAATTAACTTTTATTTAATAGAGCTTCATATGGGATAAAAAAGAATAACAACAGAAAAATAAAACTTGTAAATAAAAATTTATTATTAGCGTAAATACACTTTTTAAAATTCAATTAAATTTTTTATTAAATCAGATTTTTATAATTTAAATTAATGTAAATAGATTTTAATTTATTTTCTATTCTATTTCTCTTCAAGAAAAGGGTGATTAATCTCTTCTTAATTGTCCCATCCTAAAACATGCACTTATTTTGGGCATGAACATGATTGATAAAGTGTGCAAAACTTATGTGCAGATGTTTTCTACTCTAATCACATCTAATAAGTTTCAGGAACCTTCCTCTTGTCTTATTAGCTTCCTTTAATTTAGTAGACCTTGACTTAGGGTTACACGATAGGATATTGTTGGTCCCTATTAAATAGAAGTAGCTTGACTGGTTCAAATGTACAGGAGAGCCACTGGGAGATTGGTAATAAAGAAGTTGCAATTTCTCTATCCTTGACCACATTTGATGGGAGAGGTTAAAAAAGTGTGAAAAACTTATGTGCAGATATTTTCTACTCCAATCACATCTACTAAGTTTTAGGAACCTTCCTCATAAACTCTTGTCTCAGCTTCCCCATTCATCACGTCAAGAAAAATTGGTGAGTATGTAATCACTAATTAACTTTTATCCGGTGGACCCTCAAGAAAAGAATAACTATTGGTTGGAGAGATCAAAAGTGATAAGGACACAAAAATCATAGCCACGTTTTTTTATTTATTTAGTAGACCTAAAAATGTTGGATAGAAAAACTATGCACCGGAGTGAGTGAAAAATCATCTACAATCTTCAAGAAATAATGCACTTTGCATGAAGCGGACTCACGATAGGGACCCTAAATGTTACAGTGTACTAATGCATATGGTTGTGTAGTTTTGTTATGAACATATATCACATGTCTGTTTAGCTCTCAAATAGACATCACAACAATCTTTATTATTTTCGAAGTATTTAGTACTAAAAAAATAAAAAACTAACCAATAACTTATTTTGAAGTATACCCCATTCATTAATGCCATCTCTTATAACTATTAAACTTTTTCACTTTACAAACTTGCTCTAAGCCCACGGTGCATAAGAGATACACTCCATCAAGCCTCTCACCCACTCCAATCACTGTCCTCTTAATATGATCCTATATTACACACAATTTATTAGTAAAAATGATTTGATATTTCAATTCATCAATCAACTAAGAAACAAAAATTAAATTACAATTCAACTGAGGCACATATAATACATGTGTCAATCTCATTCCTTTTCCAAAAGTCACATTTCCTTCTTTGGTAATCATAACTTTTTTTTTCCGTCAGGCAAACTAACAGGACATGACACAA
>JAOXYD010258456.1:0-15925 GCA_028565735.1 Pinacopodium congolense
GGTGACTAGATATCAATCCTCGTGGGATCGATACCGTTCTAAACTACAAGTACGACCCGTATACTTGCGGTTTTGAGCGTAAAACTTGCAGTTGTTTGTTTTGCAAATTTTTATCATCAAAAGGTGAAGACGCCTAAAAACAATTAGCTTTTATAAAAAAAAAATTTGAATGCCTCTTCACAAACATATTACAATAATTTGGTAATTTTAACATGTTTGTTTCTCATTTAAGATACCTACAAAATAGAAATTCAACGAAATTTTGGTACCTATATCAATTTCGGTCCATGAGCTACCAAATGAAATTGCATTCACATTTCTTAACTGATCATTACAAAAATAACCAACAAGCCCGCTTCGTTTATATTAGTGAAAAATAAAGGAGTCAAAGAACTATAGGTATTCCTTGGTTTATAATATAACCTTTAATGGAATTTTTTCCTAGGTGAAATGAAGATTCTAGTACCATTGAATCGACATTGAGAAACCTTTTTAGGTCTTGATACAAACATGAATTCATGACGCCTAGGATGGGTTCTCAGTGATGATCCATTTTAAATATCCTTAGGAAATTCATCTTCTAAATTCTTTCCCTTTACAAAAATTGTTTTACTAGTTAATGCTCTATTACTATAGCCTAAGCCATGTTTATCGTTTCCCATTTTCTAAATACTTAACATGGTTTCTAGTTTTTCTTTAGATTTTGTAAATTTCAATAATGATTCTTTAAGTGTTTCCAATTATTTCTTTATGGCCATATTTTCATTTAATAGTTCATCATTATCTTTTGCCATCGCATCTAA
The DNA here is from genome assembly GCA_028565735.1 of Pinacopodium congolense. NCBI lineage: Eukaryota > Viridiplantae > Streptophyta > Magnoliopsida > Malpighiales > Erythroxylaceae > Pinacopodium > Pinacopodium congolense. The sequence goes on from JAOXYD010258456.1 coordinate 804, forward strand.
GTCCTTTCTAAGATTATCATTTTCTAATTTATACTTATCTATTGCTTTCATGGATTCTAAATTTTTATCATGAAAGGCCTTGTGTTTTCTTAGCCAATTCTCCTACAAAGTTTAATACTTCTTCATATGTATATTCAACTTCCACTTCATCACTTGAGTTAGGGATACTTACCTCATTGTGAGCTACAAAACATATGTTTTTGATTTGTTCTTTTTTTCAGATTTGCTTGTCTCACTCTATGCCACTTTTAATGCTTTCTTCTTGTAATTTTTCTTTTTCCTTCCTTTCCTTCTTTTCTTTCTTTTCAGTTTCTTGAACATGTGGGAAATGCAACCTCAAGTGCCCTTTTTCACCACACTCAAAACATGATATAATAGATAATTTTGTTTTAGAGTAAGTTACTTTATGTAGAATGGAGCTTTTCTTTAGACTAGGTTCCTTAAGCCTCCTGAGGCAATGTTCTTCTTTTTGGGTGCATTTTCTTCTTGGGTGTCTTTTAGCACAATTTCATGTGTAAGTAGTGAACCGACCAACTTTTTGAGTGATAGAATGTTGAGTGATATTGATTTCACTTTAGTCTCCCAAAACATTATTAGAGGCCTCAAGATTTTCTTAGTAAGATCAACATTAGAGTAGGTTTTACCAAGACTCTTTAAAGCACTAACAATATTGTTAAAGTAAGTATATATTGAAGAAATATTGTCATCTTACATCATTTTAAACAATTTAAATTGACGAGTAAGCATTCTAATTTTTGTTTCTTTTATTTGATTCGTCCCTTCATATATAATTTTTAATATATGTCATATATCATATGTAGTGTCACATATTGAAATATGTATGGCCCTACCATTTAAAGAAGCTAATCTCTTTTTTTCACCATTTAGTTCTTTATCATCCGTAATCACAAGCTCATTTCCTACTAATTTTGAAGGTAGGGCAGCCTTAAAAAAAAGCCATAAGTCAATACTTTCACTTCTTAAATAGTGTGTCATTATAGTTTTCAAATACAAGTAATTTTTTCCATCAAAATAAGGTGCTCTATGGTTATTTTGGCCTTCAAGATTAGAAGAAGAGGAAGTAAAGTTATGCATGTGTGCCATATGATCTTTACTCACTAATTTATTGGAATTAATCTACCATGAGACCTATGCTTTGATAAAATTGTTACGTTTGTTATGGCACTAAGAGAGGGGTAAATTAGTCTTTAAAAATCTTTGACAAACTAAACACAATAATATACACGGCAATTTAACCAAATAACACAAATTCACCCAATCAAGAAAATATTATAAGTGTGAAACAATAAAGAGTAAGAGAGGAGGCAAAGGGACTAGGTTTATTCTAATTTGGAGCTATCCACTTGCTCCTAGTCCAGTCCCTAACGACATTGTTGATATCTTGTTCTCATGGTAACTGCAACAAGAAAATACCATTCAATTACAATCTTTTTTCACAGGCTAAAGGAGAACCTTTCACTCCTTTTTCCTAGGCTTAAGAATAAACTATCAAAAACTCATAAGAGTAATTAATAGAAAATTACTTCACTCAAATTCACTTGATGTAATCAAGGATCTTGAATAATGAATGCATACCATAATGTACTAAAAACACACAAAAGACACACCAAAACAAAATATCCACTTGAAGAAAAAAAAACTTGTATATTGCTCATAGAAGTTGTGGCAAAGACTTGTACTCTCAGTTGAAACTTCTGCAAAGCACAAGTTATAAACCAACATACTTATACTCAGCATTCACCTATATATCCGTTCTCAAACATGCAAAAATCACATAAACGATTTGACTGTTGTGTAATTTTGTAAATCGTGACTTTATCTACAACATTTGCAATAATTGGTCAATTGATATACCAAATTCGGTCAATGATAGGCCTTTGGCTTGTGTTCAATCGCCGACTCAACTCATTAGATTAACTGATCTAGCTCATTTGGTTGACCTATATGAAAACCAAAACATATGTTTTTCTGGATGCACAAGGTTAACCACTCAATTTTAAAACCTTTATTTTAAACACTAACTATCTTAACTTTACGCAAACCTAACCAGTTAAGATAATCATCAAGAGGATAAAATTAAAAAAAAAACTCATAAACCTCTGCTCCTATATGCATATTCTAAAATATATATGCGTGAATGTTCGATTATAAGCCTCTTAAAAAATCTAAGTAAAATGAGCAAGTTTATATTAGATAACACAAAAAATAAACTTATTTTAAAGCTTCTTCTTCAAACTTAAGTCTTCATATGATTTTCCATTTCCAAATTAATTACTTTTTAAAAGATCAAACTTGAGCTATATCCAACCTATCTTTCATCATACTCAAAATTACAAGCATTAGTAATATAATTTTCTTTGTCATTACCAAAATAAGGCGGACCATCCTTGGTTCAACATAGACATGAATGGTCTCCAAAAAATGATGGGGGTGTCCTAGTCCTTCTCCCTATCCGATATTAAGAATTTTATAGTAAATATAAACTTATCCACTTTAGTGAGCAGGCCTTCAATGACTGTAAGATATGTGATTCACTAATCCATCAATTATAGAGAAATTATTGCTGGTTTTGGCTCCACTAGTCCAAGTTTCCTAAAAAAAAGTGTCAATTTAATACTAGCACTCAAATCCATTAAGGCATCATTTATATGTAAGTCACCAATAGTACACAAAATAGTAAAACTTGATCCCTTAGTTTCAATGGAAACTTATTCAAAAGAATGCCTAAACACTCCCATAATAGTTTCATATTCCTTACGCCTTCTTTTTCTTAGAAAATATTTTTTTAAGGAATTGGGAATAAAAAGGAATATATGATAAAGCTGCCACTGGGGGAATATTAATATGAATTTTAAAAAAACCTCTAAGAACCTACTAAATTGCTTATCCAATTGATTACCTTTAAGCCTTTGAGGATCTAGTATACTAGGTCTTACCAAATTGGTGATTGGATCAACAAATAACCTAGGTCTATCCTCTTTTGTAGTTGATTACTTCTTCTCCTCTTTATTTTTCTTTTGAATTTCTCCTTCTTTAACTCCTTCCTAATTCTTAGTGAGATTTCTTTGGCATTCTCTCATATATTTGCCTCAGTGGTGCTAGGCAATGAACCTACTTTCCTCTCCTTCATTAGACTTGCAAGTTAGCTTATTTGATTCTCCAAATTTTTAGTCAAGGCCTCGTGATTTTTTTCCTTGCTTTAGATGTAGAGATATACTTTATTAATAGCTCTTTTATATTAGATTTCTTAGGCTATATAAGTGTAGTAGCCTTAAATCTTAGAGGTAGTGCTTTCTAAATAGTAGAAGACTAAGGTTGTCCCATCTGTTTGTTACTCTAAGGAAATTGGAGTGATTCTTCCATCTTCGATTATAAGTGTTAAATTAGGAATTACTTCCGTATTATAGTCACTCATCTAGAATAATTTCATCAACTCATCCTATGTGGTAAAAGAACCTAAGCGCAAAGTGGCTAACCATGCCCTTTCTTTGTCCCTCAAAGAGAATAAGAACAATTTAAACTTGATTGCATTCTCTAACACACACTTTTTTTAAATAGATCACATATGTAAAGGAACATCTCCAAATGTGTATTGGGGATCCTTTAATGGTCATCCTCCTAGTTGAGATGCCTTGACCATTAAGATAATACCTTAAGGTATCTCGAAGAATGCTACAGTGACCCTTAAACTCATAATATTGCAGATGGGTCTATTGTCATTTTCCATAGTAACATCTATCATCATTGGTTCCCCTCTCTCCGGTTGATGGTTTATAATAGCCTCTTTGCATTACTCAATCTTTATTGAGTGTACTTCAATTTCTAACTACTCTTTTTTTTTATCTCTTCTTCTTCTGTCTTCCTACCTTGAGCTATTCTGGCCTCCTTCCATAGCCTGTGAGTATTTTTTTCAATCTCATAATCATATGTTAAGTTCTTTGACTTTGGCCTAAGAGCGTGCATAAAAAAAACTAAAAAATGAGAATAAACGAAATTAAAAATTGAAAATAAAGTATGTAAAAATGAAACAAATAATAATTAACTAAAAACAAACAAATAAACAAATTTAAATAGGAAAAAATTATAAAGTAATTAAAATCATTTTATTCCTAATATAAAAAGAATTAAGTTCTCAAAAATGGTACCAAAATCTTGTTGTGGTCTATATTTAATCAAACTCAATCCACTTCCAACCTAAGACTAACTAAAGGCAAGCATATCTCGTCAACAAGTAATATAAATGGTAAGTAATATTGCATATCATATTAACACATGCGAAGCTCACCTAAGGTTTAAATAAAAATAAAAAGAGAATCACAACCAAACAATACAACAACCTAGAATAAGGCAAGTACATCTATCACTACGTAGCACAACTATTGTGAGTCTTAATGGTAAATCTACGAGGATTGCAACTATCAATGAATCCCTATCTTTCTATCCAATTCAAGAGGATGTTTGATTAAATAATTTATTCAAAAAAATAAACAATATAACTAGAAAAATATTCCAAAGGGAACTCACAAGAGTTAACAAGCAATAATGAAGTTAAGATCTAGGTAGTTAATCTCTCTTGGGTGCATTCATATTCATTATTCTACCTTGATTCAAATAAGTCATGCAGATTTTCTTAAACCATAGGATCCTTAGGTTAAATCACACTCTCTTTTAAGTTATGGAACTTTATTCAACTTGATAAATTAATTGAAATTTCTCTGTCGCAACTTATCAATTTATTGCATAAATATGTTCTATAAAACCTATTGTTTTGATTAAGCCAACACCTAATTCAAACATCTTATGCAAGCCTATCTCTAGTTCTCCATGAAAGATGTATTATTTATGTATTATTATAAACATTCATTCAATTTCTCATTCTAAATATATGCAATTACATCATTGAAATTGAAGTTCACATTTTCATAAAAATCAAAACCTAATGTCATTGATTGCATAAATAAATCAAAAAAATTGGAAAATTAATTTCAAATCAAGAAAATAATGAAATAATACTTCCTATAGTTTTAAAAAATTGAACTTCTACAAGAGAATTAGTTCCTAGACATCACAAATGACACAAAAATAATCACAAAAAGAAAGGAAGTAGAGAGGCTAGTGATTATAAATCTTAAATCCTTTGGCTCCTTAATGATTCTTGTTATAAAATCTAACTTTAATCTTGAATTTGATTTGTTTTGATCTATCACTCTCCTTAAATCTTATGCAAAGCACTTTTCGAAGGACTTGATCTTTCCCCTTTAGTATTTTCTTTGAGCCTTTAAGAGGTAAGAGTTTCCTAAAACTAACCTAGATTAAGTTATTTACATTTAGGAAAGTGCTAGTGCCACATTTTTTGCTCTTCCCGTGGTTTTCCTTGGTCAAAAACCATGGGTAAGGCTAACCTGTCTAACTTTGCACTCCTTTTGGTAATTTTATGATGCATCTTCTGTTGTTCATCCGTTAGCCATGAAATTTTATGTGAAGCTTCCTAATTTGATGCTCTTACTTCCCAGATTAATTTTACATCTCTTCTAAATCTAAAAGTGAATCTAATTGATCACCAAATCCAATTAAAATATAATCAATCATTGGAAACATATAAGCAACATCTTTATTTGATGGTTTAACTAAATATTCACATCAATGAAATGGAGTTTCCCTCAAACTAAATATAATCATCATAAATTCATTCCTAAAATAGATTTAGTTTAGGTACTACCACATATTCATTAGGGACTAGTTTATAAATACTAAGTAACATAATGTTTAATTATTCAAACAATCTATGTTTTGAGTTGATAAAAATTCGATATAACATCTTTTAATTGATTATGACCCTTCCAATGATGTGAACTAGCTAAATTTATTTATTTTAATTGGTTAGTCGCTTATAATTTAAGTGTTGGGATTATTTGGGTCCTACTTTACGCAATTACTTTATAAATAATGGTCATTGAAACATCTTTCTCTTTTAAACTTAAACTATCTAATTGAACCATAGACAATTTAGAATAAAAAGAATGAAAAAGAAGAACCCTAAGTCCAAGTTTGATAGATTTAGGCATCCTCAGAAAAGATTCTAAAACTTGGTCTAATTTTAGATTCAAATGTGTTATCTATTTGGTTTTTCAACAATTAAAACCACCGACTATGGAGTTTTAATTAGTTTTGAATCTAACTTAGGTGATCATGCTAAGAAAGATAAATTGAGCATTTAATTAGGTAAAAATATTACTAGCAACGCATTCATATCACATCTAATTTCCTAGCTTTAGCTAATAGATAAAGTTCTTATTCAATGAATGAAAATATTATGGAGTCAATGCAAATTCGAAGAAAAAGTTATAGGACCATGACCAAGACTTGATCTATCTCTAGTGTCTTTGGCTCTTCTCAATACTTGGATGCTCCGTTGAGTCTTAATTGACACATTGAAAGATGAATCCTATGAAAAATAAATGAAACAATTTACGTTAAAACTATGATCTGATCTATTTTGTTGTGTTTTGATGCTATAACATATGTTTTATATCAATCTTGATGGTTTCTAGGGTTCCAGGTCAAGAAGGCTTGAAACAGAGTTTTTTGTTCTCATGAAAACCATATTGTTTTTCCCAACTTTAAGACTGTAATGACAGTTTTATCGAACAACAAGGCACGTTCATATGTAACATTAATGTATTGCTTTGGAAAATTAACTATAACAGTGGTTCACTTAGAGCATAATGATGTTGTTAATACTTGCCTTTAAGGGTAAAAATTACATGGTTTTGTGTCATGATCACGAGGAAAAATGTGAATTTTGTCCAAATTGTTGCACAGTTTTAGTTATGGTTGTGACAATACTTAGGGACTTGTCTTGTTATTTTTTGGCAATCAAATGCTCCCAAACCTTTTTTTATCATTCCTTAAGCACTAAAATTCTCACAAACTTGAAACTTGAACAAAATAACCCATAATTGACTTGAATATTTAATAGGTAAAAGAACTAGATATTATGCATTAAAACTCATGTAAAATACCCATTAATAGTACTTAACAAGTTGATAATTTATGAGAAGCAAAAGGACACTGTTTATAAGGACACCATCACTTTTGATCTTAACTTTTTTTTATTACAAGTACTAGGGACATTTTGGTTTTGGGGAGGACCATCATCTTCAAATTGTTACCAATAAACCAGTTAGGCACTTATGAGAGGACCATCATCACCATGCATAGCATCAATTTCTGTTGAGGATAAGCAGTATAGATGTGGTGAGGCTTCATAATACTTATATTTCATATAATATGCTTCATGACTTAGGTATATTATCTAGCATCCTGTTAGTAAGTTTCATTATACTTGATACATGCAACATGGTTTAGATTTAGCATTTAAACAAGAATGTCTACTTAATGTTCTTGCTAATAAGGATTTTTAAGGACCTTTAAGTTAATTTTGAGGGAAATGTCCCTACACTCCCTCCTGAAGCATCCATTATTACCTACTTCACATGAAGCTATGAAAGTATGGTCAAGTTTAAGGATAGTAGCACAATCCATAGGTGAACTAGTTCAAATCCAATGAGAGATTGGATGATCCTATAGTTTATAGATCTACTTTTGAAGAGGAAGAAACTAATAGTAAGTTTGATGAGGCTCCCACTGAACTTACACCACCTATTCGACATCCTTCACTGAAAGCTAGACACCCCACTACACCCTTTGAACTACCATAGGTCCCATTTCTAAGATACTTACGAGAATTAAGAGTAAGCTAGATCATTAATAGGGATAGAATGATCAATTGTTTGAGTATTTGAGAGCTAAGGATTCTACATCTAGTAATTAGTTGGAGATTTATGATTGTAAATTTTATTTTCTCTCAAACAATGCTATCTTTTATGTTTAAAAAGGGAGGTTCCAATCCCAACATTAGCGACAACAAAACATGATTTTTATTAATGAATTGAGTTTGTGGGGTAAATATCAAAAGATAGGTAATATTGATGATGATTTAAGGTGAAAAGCTTGGACTTAAAGGCAAAGTTTGAGAAAAATAAAGAGCAAGCATTACGGAAGCTTCAATGACATTATTTTAATAGTTTAAACTTTTTTGTAAGCTTTAGTTGAGACTTTAATAATCCATGGGCTCAATTTGGAATTTTGCATGTTATATGTCCTAAATTTGCATAAACTTTTCATTAAATAGACCAAAATTTATGTTCGAGTCAAGTGTATCAATTTGATTATTGAAACATCCTTTAAAAATGTCCAGATAATGTGCCTCTTTACCTGCCAAAAAGAAGAATAGAATTTTAAAGGGTTCCTCTTCACCAAAAGAAGATTTTTTTCTTTTGGGAAATAGTGAAACTTCCAACATTGTTATTGGAGAGTGGACATAGGCAAGTTTATTTTCAAACCTACATAAAAATCATTATCTATTAATGTATGTGTGTGGTAGATTGTATAAAACTACCAAACAATAAACCTAATGGAACCTTATATGTAGTGGGGTGAGTTATGGTCGAATCCGTAGGGAGCTAATGAGAGTTAAAGCTATTTCTACTGTTGCATTAAAGGAAAATAAAATGAAATTAAAAACTCTATATTTTATGAAATTATAAAAATATGCAAGGCAGCTAATAAAATTTAAAAAAAAACTAGTTAGAATGCAAATTAAAAACAAACACATGAAAATAAAAGAAAGCTAGGAAGGATACATTTCTGGGAATCAAGACTTGTAATTGATCATTGAAAACATATAGACTATGTCTAACTTAAGATATTAGCCCATAGATCCAAACAAACTATTAAATCCTAAGTTCCTATGATTTTAGACAAATCCTATACAATAGAAAATTTGGCCCTTTAATCACATGATAACCTAGAATAAGCTATCTAAATTTAATCATGTGATAACATTAGAAACTAGGAAACAACTAGTCAAACTCACAATCATGCAAGTTCAGATTATGTAACTTAGAGAATTGGAATCCTGGGCTAAGTTGATTAAGTTTACCTAAAAAATCACTTAACCTATTGCTACCTATGATAATTGTTAATGAGAATTATAGATCAAAAGCTTATACTTAGCAATTAAATCAAAAGTCTACAGGACAATTACTAATTCATATCATTTAAACTAAATTCCAATTTAATCTCAACTTAAAACACAATACCCATTTAAAATGCATTCTAATTATCACAATTATCATTCATAAATCCATCTAATATTTGAAAAAATCAAAACAAAAGTAAGCTAACATACTAAAAACAACAAAAACACAACCTAAAATTAAGCAATATAGAATATAAAATGCAGCAAACATAAAGAAATCAATAAAATGAATGCTAGAAAATGGAAATAGAAAAATCTATTCAACTAAAATCTCAAGTTCTTACATTTTCTAACACAAATCCAAATGCAAAAACCAATAAAATTGAAATAATGTTGATGTTGGAAAACAAACTACGACAGGTTTTTTTGCTCAAAACTGCAAGTATACGAGTCGTACTTATAGTAAAGAATAGATATCGATCCCATGAGAATTGTATCTAGACATCCTATTAATTTGGTTTTCACTTTGTTCAAGAAAATCGTTTAAAAAAGTAAAATAAAAATAAATAAATAAGATGCAAACAAATTCGGAAGTAACACAACCAATCGTCAACACTACAAACTAAAATTTGGAGAAAATCAAAATTTAACAATAGGATTTGTTGTTATTCTTATTTGTTTTCCTTTAGTTTAATTAATCTAATTTATATTTGGCCTAAGATTTCTCAATATTTTAGGTACCCTCTCTCAAGATGTAACTAAATGTCACTAGCTAAATAAATTTAGGATTAAATTTGGGATCTCTCGACATATAAAGACTTTCCTAAACATTTAATTAAATATGAAACTATCCTATAAGAAGTACATTAATTTATCGAAATCTCTTCATAATAAATTAATACCTTGTTGTTTATAGGTATATTGAATGCCAATTCTGATTGTACATCTAATACAAATTGCTCATCTCACTCTTTCGGTTTGTTGTAAGGTTTAAGCTTAATAAAAAAATAAATATTTCTAAAATTAAATTAATAACTAAAAGGTCCGAAATAATTCAAAAAATAAATCTTAAAAATATTTTAACCATATATAATAATAAAAATAAATTTAATCAAGTTTATATTATTGAAAATGTAAAACGAAATACAATAATAAAACAAAATAAATAAATTAGAATAAAAATAAAATAAATTTGAACATCAAATATAAAATTTGATAAGCTCTTAAAATTAGTATGGCTTGTGTGAAAATGAAGCTTGAAGCTTGTTAGTAGCTACTGCTCCTCTTCTTCGTGTGTCTGCGCCTCCCTCTCATGGTCTTCGTTTTCTGTCCGAAATTACTACTTCTACTTTCTATTTGTCCCCTTGTCCTGTGCTGTCCAAGTTTTTCTCTAGCGCTGCTTTTATTTTTCTGTCCCGCTTTTGCCGGTGGATTGGAGGGCTATCTACGTCTTGGTCTAGGTGTAGGGCTTGGTGGACTGGGCGTTGGTGTGTAGCCCAGGAGTAGGAGGAGAAGCAGCTGGCGGCTTGCATCAAGGCAGGAGGTGGGTCTGGCACAGCTGGGGCAAGTGGGCTTATGCAGCAGGTGGGTTGGCTAGGCGCGCAGCAACCAGCCCAACGGTCCAGTAGCTGCAAGTGGGCGAGCTTCAGGTGAGTTGGGCTCACACAACAGCAGCCGCACCAGGCCGATCCAGAGGCAACGTGGGCTCAGGCACCTTAGGTCTAGGCGTGGGCTCTCCAAGCTTCAGATCCATGTGCAGCAGGCTCCCTCCAGCATCAGGTTGGACTCTTTCCAACAGGCTTGTAATATATTTGGTCCTTTAGCTTCATTCTTCTTTCAAGCTTAATTTCAAGTTTCTTTCTTCTTCTTTTTTCAAATAACAAATTTTAATTTTTATAAACCCTACACAATAAATAAATATATTAATAAGATTTAATTCTAATCCAACATTAATAATTAAATAATAAAACATAAAACAAAAATAAAAACACTTAAATAATTAAAACTTACTCTAAATTAATACTAAACAAACACAAACCATATGATAGAACAATTTAGGGTTGATCCAATTGAGAGTTGGTTAACTTTTGTTTACTATTTCCAATGTTGTGCAAATAAAAATAAAATCAAACCCTTTGTCCATTGAAGTTAGACAAAAATAAACAAAAAATATAACCAAGGAAACTAATATTAACATAATTTGTGAAGAAGAAAAAAAAGCTTGAAGTTGGGTAAAAGATATTTTTGGGACTGAGGAATTATAATTGATTATCAAAAACATAAGAATCGTATCTCAGGTAAGATGTTAACCTATAGAAACAAACAAGTTATTACGTCCTATATCCACCCAACTATAGGTATCTAGTAGAGTGGAATTGATTAATTTGTGTTTGCTTATGAATTTATATAACTACGGTTTTCGACTATGTGTAATGTTAACTCTGTATGCATGATTATTGGATTTTAATGAAATTTTGTATAGATTTCTAAGTAAACTTAAACAATGGGTTTAATTTAATAATTTTAAAAATATGGAAATAACTTAAATTTATTCAGTTAAATTTAAATGTGATTAAATTTATAAAAAGGTTTGAAAAGGATAAGATGCATCATAAAATGCACTTGTTCAAGTTCAATGTAATAATAAAAACATTAAGGCTTAATAAAGTGTAAAATGCTCATGCAAATGAATTACCTTGGGACAAATTGCATAGTCATTCATATAAATTTCTCATGTTTTAATATGATGCATAAATATTGACTTTATTACATGTTTTTACAATATACATAATTGAAAATAAATTAAGATATACGAGATGTGTTACTTTCATTTATTTGAATTGAAGTGCATGTTTGAAATTTTACATCCATCAAAGAAAATTTTCAATGATTGTCTGGATAAGTAGCTTGAGAATAAAAAAATTTTAATTTTGGGGGAATTGATAGGAATGTATTATGAATGTTTTTATGACATAATTTTATGTTTTTTCGTTCTTATCTTGCCATGGTTTTGTCTTATTTATGTGTGTTTTTTATGAAAATGTAAGTTCATGCTTAAAGGAGGAGTTTTTTTTTTTAATTTCAAAATTTCAGATGAATTTTCCAAAAGATTTGTGAGGTTCTTTAATGATGCCATTGATGCCCAATAAAAGAAAAATTGTAGTCTCAATTAAAGGTAGTAGATTAACAACTTGTGGATCGAGAAAACTGTCATTGAAGAGCAATTTCTAGATAAAACAATAACATTTGTTAAGGAACCATTGTTCATCGAATTTAATGGCTATTATACTCACTAAAACTGTGGTCTAACATATGTTTCAATGGTAAATTAATCTTATTACTCCCTACTTAATCCTAAAACTAAGTAGGAAATATATAAACATAGATAGAGAGAGCTCAACAAGGTTTTTTAACACTTGATAATCTTTCATTAGTTTTCAAGTTTTCCTTTGTTAATTTTTCTCATAATTTTGTACTAGAGAATTAAGAAGTGAATTAAGGGTACTAAAATAGATCAAAGTATTAGAGCTAGAATTAAAATTAGGATAATTGCATTATAGGTGTATTGCTGCCTCCTTAACTCTTTTACATCTTAACTATATTTTGCTTTATCAATAAATATGTGTATTACGATCAAATCCTTGTGCTTATTTACAAACATGCGTGGCTAAATTGGTCAATAGCTAAGGTTAGGTAAGTATATGGATTGATTGAGTTTTGACTCTTTATTTATGTACAAGTCTCTATTTATTTGAGTACTTAATCTTCTATTATTGACTAACCATGTAGAATATACTAATAACTAAGTAGGAATCCTAGCAATCTACCTTAATTGTTGGAAAAATTAGCAAACAACACAATTTAAAGCAATGAATAAAAAACCATTGATTAATTAAGGTTCCCAATTCTAGAAGAGGATTTTATAGACGAACTTCTTAATTTTTAAGCTTATTACCTTAGGTTCATTAAGTGACCAAATAAAGGAATAGGATTAGTAGAGAAAATGCATTAACTTAATCACAACTATATCTTAAATTAAAGATGATACCTTATATTTAGTCATATAAGAATTTCAACCCTTAGCAGGACTTTTAGATTGGTAACCTTAATTGCTACTTATGTTCTATTGCTTAGTTGAGAGTTTTAGTTGATTTAGTTAATTAATTTAACTTATCATATCAATTTCATTTCTCTAGATAATCAAACATTGACTAACTTCGTATTTACAGTAGAACCTTGGAGGTGTGATCTTTAGATTCACTAGATTCCACCGTATTACTTGTTGATAGGTATACTTGCTGTAAGTTGGTCTTACAATAAGGCTTACTGAATTAAAGTAAGAATAGGGATAGATAATACAATGCAAACACTCCACCAAATTTCAAAAGTTTCTTTGAATGATTTTTGACATGAAGACCAATCAATTCATCTAAAAAATACAAATTTGTCTTAGCTTATGGAACTTTTTATACTTTTTTAAAACATATGCAATTAAAAACCTTTTCAAGTAATTTCCAAATTTTTTCAAACTTCTCAAATTCATTATTTTCAATTAAAATTAACTTAAATACACTAAAAAACTTTCCAAAATATTTTTAACACATCGAAAAGAATTTCTTTAAAAACATTTCACAAAATTGCCTCTTGATTGCGAGACTTTATGCGAAAACCTAATATCTAAAACCTATGCAATATTTGAACAAAATGTAATACACTCATAAATGAAGATACCTTAAGAACATTAAAAGGATCAAGACAACATTTACAAACAATATTACAAATATAAACCTATTTGACCTTAAATATCTTGGTGATGATTATCTCCATCATTTTGTTCTTTACTTTAATTCTTACTCCATAATTCTCATGTTCTTCATACTTTAATACAAATTCCTTGGCCCTAATATGCTCTTTTGAAAATCATCAAAACTTCATGTCTTTATAATTGCACTGACAAGGTAAACATTGGTAATAATCATGTTTTTTCCTCATTAAAATCATTAGTTGAACCCACTTTAAGTATAATGGCCTCCCACGTTTTGATGACAATAAAACAAGATACATCATCGAAGTAGAAAATGCAAAACATATGTAAAGAAAACCATATTGTTCCCTTTTAATTTATGCATCATGAAATGCTCAAATTTAACACCACTTAGTACCCATTCATATCGGAAACCTATCCTCCTTTTTAACATCATCAAAAAGTATATTAAACTTTTTTTTACAAGATTTGCAATTCTCCTAATCATGCAAAATCTATCATCTTGATTAATGTAACATGTTAAAAATCATTATTTTTTTATTCTCTCCCTATTTATGACATCACCAAATAGTTAGGAACTAAATGGATACTAATTAACAATTGTTATATACCATTTTTTTATATGAATCATTATAAAGAGGTTTAAAAAATTAAATTATTATGAAGTCAATTTGTAGGAAAGAAATCACATGATTTCACATGATTTCACATAATTTCACATGATTTTCAAGGTGACCCACCATCAAAAACTCTTAATTCTCTTCTAAAAATATGGAGTAACAATAGAAACACACCAAATTATATACTTTCCACAAATTTATGCATCATGAAAGTATTTATCATATAAGGGAAAAGCACTCTTGCAAAACATTTTTCAAAATAAGTACCAATTTAAAAACACATGATACTAATTTTAGAAATCACTATGTCCCACTCAAGCAAAAAAACTCTCCCCAGAGACATGTAACAAATCTTTCTGGAAAATGTGCATTTAAAGATAATATTCTAAAATGAAATTATTATGAGAGTAATTATGTACCTCTTTTTTACATCACCAATAGTTACCTTAATTTCCAGTACTTCACTAATTAGCTAATATGAGGACTATTGGGAAATTTTTCTTTTCCACTTATTATTGGAGGTACCATTTATTAGTTCATTTCTTGATATTCCTTTGAAAACAATTGGCATTGACTTATAAAATAAATAAATCAAAGTGTTGTTCGCTGGTTGAGTGATTAAAAATGGGTGTTCTTTAAACTGATTTTACTTTGAAAACCAAAATGAGATTAA
>JAOXYD010258467.1:0-15925 GCA_028565735.1 Pinacopodium congolense
ATATTTATTTTATGCTTTGATTAATTGTTGTGCTTAATGTTTAATTTCAGTTAAGTTATTATACTGAATGTGTTTATGGATGATTAATTGTGTTATTTCATGATTAATGCATAATTGGTGAATTAATCTTTGTTTATTGAATGCTTAATGTTTGTCTTAAATTGATTATTTAAGATATTGCCTTCAGATAATCTAAGATTCGACAGTCTCTACCTAGGTTATTAGAAAAGTCAATAAACAACATGGTTAAAATAAATGAACTAACCAAAGATTAGTTGATAATGAGGGTTCTAGTCTTGGATTAAGATGATCCAGGACTAGACTTACTTAACCTTAAGCTTGTTATCTAAAACTGAGGCATAACCAAACTTCATGATACGATCAATAGAGATAAGTCAATGTCTTAACCATAGCGCTGCCTTGATTTAGTGAAGGTCATCTACCACCAAAACTTAGCTGAATAATTTAGGAAAAACAATATGTAACTCTTTTAAAATATATTGGAATTTTTCTAGGCTTTTAGATTAGCTTTTAGTTATTTATTTTCTTCAATCATAAAGCGAAGTATTCTGTAGATAATTGTAGTCCGATTGACATAGTATTTACATCCTATAAAATTCCTCATGGGATCGATATTTGGAGCCTTAAATGTACTCCACTTTATTAATTGATTCAATCGGTACTCTTATCGAAGAGTTGGACTTAAATTAATTTTTAAATTATATGTTGAAATATAGATTAATTTAAGCTAATTTTTTTATGTTACTAACCAGCAATCATGGGTTGATTTGGATGCTAAAAATTAAGTTTAATCATGTGGAGTGGCTTAGAATCAAGTTAGGGCCTTAACTATACCAAAATAGGGTAAAATGGAGTAAATATCCTATCACCCTTGTGCTTGTGCACGAGGGTGATAGCGACTGTCAGCCCTCAAGGTGCACGATCATGCATAATTCTTACCTCCCCCCTTTCCAAAACCCTAAAACTCAGTTCCCTTTTCACTCATGTTGAACCAAGGGTTGATTTCATCTTGTTTTGATGCTGACAAAGTGTTTCTATTAACGTATTTGTAGAATTTAATGATGACAAAGTATTTTGAGCATATTTGATAGATGAGAAATTAAGTTATTAATTAAGTGGACTATATAAGTCATGGAATAATGTTTTAGATAAATTTTATGTGATTTGATGTGGTATGAATTGATTAAGTATGTAGATAAAGTGAATGAAATTGTTTAGATTATTTTATTAAGGGAAATTGGTAAACTAGATGAATTGATTGTGTTAAGTTTCTATAATTGTGTAAAATATGTTAAGATTTGATTAGTATTGTTTTATTTGTGTTAAAATATGTTGAATTGGGTTAATAACTAAATGGAACTGATTTTGCATGGATTGATTAATGTTTGTATAAAGTTTGGAAGCTAGATTGTTGAACAAGTTCAGTTGAGTTGTAAAATCTGTATATCTAAATTTGGAAAGGAAGTAAGTATACTTTTAGAGCTCCAAATGCTATGATATTTTACATGCTATTGAAAAAATGTGTCAAGACGGTACCCTCAAAATTTAACATCATTTGGATTAAGAATGAAGAAGATATGGTGAAAACATAGAGTGGTGCTATGAGATATTAGCATAGGCATCGGTTGACCAAATGCATTTGTTCAGGACTTCAGTCGATTGAATGAATTGTTTAGTTGACCAAATGAAGCAAAATTTGATAGCATCAGGTGTTAAGTCAACCAAATAAGATCATCGGTCAACCGAATGGCCTTAGGTTAATCGAAGGAGGTCATTCAGTCGACTAAACATGACGAAAACGTAACGGTAAGTTGGCAACGGGCAGATTAAGCAACAAATACCACATTTAATGAACATGAACGTTGGGCAACGGCTATTTGGTCTTGTGAAGAGTATAAATAGGTGTATTTTTCATTTTTTAGGTATCAAGAGAGTATTCAAGAAGTGCAGAAAGAATTTATACACTATTGTTGAGTATTCTTGAGTGTATATGAGCTATTGGTGATGTTGTTGTTAGGAATTTTGTGAGGGTTATTCTTGAGCCTTGGAAAAGAAGAGTGGTAGGTTCTCCTTTAGTCACAGAAAAGGGAGTGTTGTGAGGTTATTCCTAAGCCTTAGAAAAGGGAGAGTGAAGGTTATTCTTAATTCTATAAAAAGGAATGTACTTGTGTATTTTTGTTGAAGTGCAATAAGAACAAAATCTCAACAATGGTATTAAGGACTGGATGTAGAGAAAGTGGATTACGACGAACCAGAATAAATTAATTGTGTTCCTTCTTCCATTCCTCCTTTATTTTTATGGATTTAATTTAATTATTTAAGTTATTATTGTTATTTAATTTGTGCAATTAAATTATTGCTTAACTTCTGCGTTTAATTGAAACTGATAATAAGACTTAGGTTGATATTCAAAAGAAATATTTAAACACCTAATGCACCCCCCTCTTAGGTGCCATATAGGGCCAACAATTGGTATCAGAGCATAGGTCTCACATTAGATTAATTCTAACGAATTAATGAGTAAAGATAGACGGCACTTTTTAGAGATGTTTATGAAGACCTTATATTTAGTGGAGAGAACTTTTTGGTTTGGAAGCAAAGAATTGAGGTTTTCATAAAGGGTAATAATTTAGATCTATGGTTGAATATTATGGAAAGACATCAAGTTCCAAAAAAATTAGTAAATGGGAAACTAGTTACTAAAAATGAAACTGAATGGGATGAAAAAGATAAAGAATTAGTATCTTTAAATAGTCAAGCCTTAAATATGTTACGTTGTGCCTTAGATAAAAGCATTCTTGATAAAGTTTCAATGTGTGGCTCTGCTAATGTTATATGGTGTAGATTAGAACATTTATATGAAGGTATAAATCATGAAGAGATGCTTAGATCTACTAAGGAAGAGGAAAAGGTGGAGATCCCTAACAAAGAATTCAACGTATATTCGGTAGAACCAAAAGAGGTATGTTCTAGCATTAGTACCTGTAGTGATATGATTGCTAGTGTTCAAAATCTTATCATGCATGTGATTATGAATATTTTTATGAAGAATTGGTAGAATATGTTAAAGATATCTTGAAATTTTTTTATGATTGTAAATTAGAAAATGAAACAATTAGGAAAGAAGTTAAATCAAAGAATGATATCATTTATAAGATGCAAAAATTAGTAGAAGAAAATAGTTTATTAAAGAAACAATTGGAATGAAAATGTAATGTTGCTCATGATTATTTGGCCAAAAAAAAAATACATCTCTTAGATTAGAAATAAATACCCTTAAGGATTCACTTGCTAAATTTATGAAAGGGAATGAAAAATTAGAAATCATGTTGAATAGTCAAAAGGTCATAAATGATAGACATGGTTTAGGCTATGTGAGTGATAATGGACCTTTTTCTACTATGCTAAAAATTTGTTTAATGTAAGAACCTAGAGGAAGAAGAACCTAGGCAATCCATTAAAATTTTTTCTAGGCTTTCATCAACTAGCTCCCGTCAAAATCATCATATAGAAAGAATGTGCATGTGCCTAAAAATAGACATAATTTCTTTATTAATGCACATCATTAAAATGATGCATATAGGCCTCCTACTTCATATGCACCCTCGTGCATTTATGAATGTTTCTAAAATTGTTTACCATGCTCATCATATACTTTTAAATGTCTCTCATACATATTCTAGACAAGGTTTTTATCAAAGTAAAATTTTTACATCTAGACATGCATATAGGAACAATTTAAGACCTCATTATCATGATACATTTAGAAGTTTCAATGAATCTAGACCAATGCATGCTCATATATCACATGTTCCATTGTTTTGACATTATTGTGGCCATTTTGGGTATGTTCAATAATTCTATTATGATCGTTTAAATGTGAATGTTTTGTTAAATGATCGCGATAGGTATAAAACTAACCATCAAGGACCCAAAAGGATATAGGTACCAAAAGTTCATTGAATCTATTTTTTAGGTATTAAAGGGTATCTCCAAGAGCTAAAAGAAAAATAAATAGCTAACACTGTTGAACCAAGGACGTAAAGACTACAAGAGGTTGGTGATAAATTACTAAAAGGGAGGTACACCTTAAACTTATATTTATTTGGTTGATTAAACTACATGTTGTTTTAGATAATTGAATCTACTTCAATTTTTTAATTACTTGATATTTTATGAATTATATTATAAATGAATAATTGAAAATGTGTTTGATTAATTGTTTGGAGAATTTTATATGTTTGCATTGATAATCGGTCCACCGATAGGATAAGTTCGACCAACCAAAGGTGTTTTTTTAGTATATCAGTTGACCGATATGAGTTGTTCGGCCGCCCAAATGGACATCAGACGACTAATATCACCTGGCTAGTCGACCAAAAAATCGAAACTCTGCAATTTTAATTCTTATCTCCTGTGCTGTGCATCATTTTATTTCTTTTAGATAAATGTCATATATCCTTTTTAGGTGCTTGATTGAATTTAAAAATCTTAATTAGATGATTGTAACTTCTAATTCTCTCTTTGAAAAGCCTTTTAAACAAAATTTAAATATGTTTAAATTGTTGGATAATTATATATCTTAATACATTTTAAGTAATTACTATGAGCGTTTCCCAAATGTGTAGATACTTTATAAATTGTATAACCATTTTTGCATTTACAGGAATATTAAAAAGTATAGTTTGAGTATATTTTCAATTATCAAAGTTTTTGATATTTTAATTCCTTTTATGTATTTTAAACCTTTGCACATACTTATTTTTAAGAAAAAATTGTCTTCATTAAGGGAGCTTAGAATTTTTTAAAAGGTTTTAATAAATTTCCTCCATGCATTAGTTTCAGAAAATATTTTTTAAAATACATTAGTTTATTCAAAATTGTTTGAAAATTTGAAATGCTTTGATTGAAAAAGTTTAAAGAATCATAAAGTTTTAAATTTTGAATTCATGCATTTTATGATAAGATCCATTAGACATTATTTTCAATTCTTAGAAAAGCTTACGATATTTTGAATCGTTATTCATGTATTGAGGGCCAGCATGGAATTTTAATTGCATAATTGAGTTTGTTTCATCCATGAGATTTTTAAAGTCAAACATGAATGCATTGGTGGTTACATAACTTGATTCTTCTCATGCATTTTTTGTTGAAAGTTTGATTTACTATAAATTTAAATTGCATAGATCTAGAGGGAGTCATTGATAGAGTCTTTGATTCGTTGAGATTCTTAAAATATTTTTAATAATTGGTGTCAAGTATAAAGTGACCTTATTTGGTATATTGAACTTTTTTGCATCTTGATGTTGTTATTGATGTTTAGGAGTATCACTTTTAGAAGTGAATCGTCTTGTGCTATTAGTACTTGTTGATGATGCATTACGTCCTTTGTTTTATTTTGGATTATATTAACAATCGGCATTATGGTGTTTGTTTTGATGAAATTAATCGTATCCGTGCATTGTCTTTATTACAATTGGTACTAACATGTCGTTTTTTTAACCTATGATGTTTGTAAACAAGTTGAATCCCACCTTGAATTTTGTTTTTCAAATAAAAAGAATAATTGGTATCAAGTGCTTATTTTCTAACCATCGACGTCGAGCTTTTTTTATCCTTTAGCATTTTGCACCATGTTTTTCAACAATTGGTATAGAAAAGTCTTCTCTTCAGTATATTTGGTTTCAAGTATGTGATTTTTTTGTTTAATCATTTTTCAACAACAATTAGTATCACCTTTTAACAATATTTTGTATTGATATTGATGACTATTTGATTATAAATATTTTAAATGAAATTTGGTTGTGTTTGTCCCTCTTTTGAATATGTATGTTATTGTATTTTGAAAGATATCTTAGTATGTTTTATTAAGGGGGAGCATTGAGTTGAAATATATGTTTAGGAGAGGATTAGTGTATCCTGTTTCTATGCTCCATGGTTATTGGTATCAAACATTTATAAACAGGAGAGAATGTTAGATGTTATATGTATCTTTGACTAGTTTGATATTTTCATTTAAGTTTTGCACATTTCTATAATTGTTTATGTACTTTTTGATGATTACAAAAAGGGGGAGAATGATAGAAGTGATATTAGAATGAAGTTTCAACTTTTTTGATGTTTTCATGTTTGAGTGGTTTGATTCTAATATCATAAGATTTTGTCATCATCAAAAAGGGGGAAATTGTTGAACCAAGGGTTGGTTCCCCTTTGTTTTATGATGACAAAGAGTTTCTATTAATGTATTTGTAGAGTTTGATGATGACAAAGTATTTAGAGTATATTTGATGGATGAGAAATTAAGTTAGTAATTAAGTGAAGTTTGTAAATCATGGAATAATTTTTTAGATAAATGTTATGTAAACTGAAGTTATATGAATTGATCAATTATGTAAATAAAGTGAATGAAATTGTTTAGATTATTGTATTAAGGGAAGTTGGTAAACTAGATGAATTGATTATGTTAAGTTTGTATAATTATGTAAAATGTGTTAAGATTTGATTTTTTTTTTTGTGTTCAAATATGTTGAATTGGGTAAGAATTGAATGGAACTAATTTTACATGGATTGATTAATGTTTGTATAAATTTTGGAAGCTAGATTGTTGAACAAGCTCAGTTGAGCTATAAAATCTGTATATCTGACTTAGGAAAGGAAGTAAGTATACTTATGGAGCTCCAAATGCTATGAACGTTTATAGACTATTAGAAATGTGTCAAGAGGGTACCATCCAAATTTCACGTAATTTTGATGAAGAATGAAGATGAGATGGAGAAAACATCGAGTGGTGCCACGAGCTATTAGCATAGGCATTGGTCAACCAAATGCATTTGTACAGGACTTCGGTCGACTGAATGAATTGTTAGGTCGATCGAATGAAGCGAAATTTGATAGTATCAGGTGTTAAGTCAACTAAATGAGACTATTGGTCAAACAAATGGCAATAGGTCGACCAAAGGAGGTCATTCGGTCGACAGAACATGACGAAAACACATTTAATTAATATGAGCAACGGATACCACATTTAATTAATATGAACGTTGGGCGATGACTATATTATCTTATGAAAAGTATAAATAGGTGTGTTTTGTGTTATTTAGGTATCAAGAGAATATCTAAGAAGTATAGAAAGTGTTTTTACATTATTGTTGAGTATTCTTGAGTGTATATGAGCTATTAGTGAAGTTGTTGTTAGGAATTTTGTGAGGGTTATTCTTGAGACTTAGAAAAGAAGAGTGGTAGGTTCTCCTTTAGCCTTAGAAAAGGGAGTGTTGTGAGGTTATTCCTAAGCCTTAGAAATGGGAGAGTGAAAGGTTATTCTTGAGCCTGTAAAAAGGATCGTACTTGTGTATTCTTGTTGAAGTGCAATAAGAACAAAATCTCAACGGTGGTGTTGGGGACTGGATGTTGGGTAAGTGGATTATGCTAAACCATAATAAATTGTTAGTGTTTCTTCTTCCCTTCCTCCTTTATTTTTATGCTTTTAATTTAATTGTTTAAGTTATTATTGTTATTTAATTTGTTTCATTAAATTATTGCTTAACTTATGCATTTAATTGAAACTGATAATAAGACTTAAGTTGATATTGAAAAGAATTTTTTAAACACCTCATTCACCCCCCTCTTAGGTGCCCTATAGGGCCAACAACTCCTTTTTCTCTCCCCATCCTTCCTCTCTGTAGTTTTGGCTCCCTCACCATATTTTCAAGCTTCCCTACTCAATTTAATCCAAGTTTCCATCAAATATTGTTTTAGGTCATTATGCCTCCAAGAATCAAGTCTACTGTTAGAAAATCAATTCCACTTACTCAAGCTGAATTGGGAAGACGAAATACTAGGGATATTTCTACTAAGTTTTGTGCTCCTTTCCCCATATTCTCTAAAGAGGAGGGTGATAGGTATGTCCTTTTAAAGAATAAAAATATTCTTACACAAAGATACTTCGATTTTGATCTATTAGAAGACACAGGACTTAAAGATATAATGTTGCGATTGTATCAAAAAGGTGGTTGGGAACAATTTATAAATATGGATTGTCCTATTTTTTAAGAACATACACTTCAATTCTTTTCATGCTTGTGTTATGAATCTAATCAGCCAGTGTGTTTTGGTTTAGATTAAGGGGCCAGGCTCATCGTTTTGATGAGAAAGTGTCGAGTTAGCAGGATTTTTCAACTAATATCTATTAGAAGTATTTGACTAAATTGCTTAAATTCAATGCTCATAATGCATCCAATAGGCCCATTCTTAGCCATGAATGCTTGTTTTGGCATAAATTCATATGTTATGCTATCTTTTCAAAAAATCAAAGCAACAAATGTTCATTTGGGGAGCTTTTTTTATTACAAATCAATGATAAGGTTAAACCTTACATGTTTTCTATTTTTCTTAATCTTTTATGCATTCTATGACCACAAAGGTTATTTACCTAGGCATGGGGTATCTTGCAACTGCTTTAGCATAACATTATAATATTAATACTACTGGTTTAACTCCTGTTTCTTGTGAGTATTTTGATGCTCCTTATTTAAGACGTTCGGAGATACTATGGCATAACAATATAGAGCTTTGAGGTTCTCGAATACGTGCTACAGTTACACACAAGTTCATTAATGGAGCTTCAAGTTCTAGACCTATGCCTAACTCTGATGACACTTCAAGCGAAGAATCTAAGGAGACAAGCTGGGAAAAGGTGTATACTCTTCTAGTGGATAGCAACAAAAAGACCCAAGGGCAGCTTGATCAGATTAATGAATAAATGAAAATGATATTTCGTCACCATTGCTATCTAGAAAAGAAGATCCATAAAGCTTAGGAGATCCAAGGGCTTCACATTCCATCCCTAACACCATCACCACCACCCTATCCATAAGTTTTTTAACCCTCTCTTTAGTTGTTTAATTATGTTTTTCTTTCTTTTTTTTTTGTTTTCATTGTTGATTGTTTTGTTTATAGTTTTTGGTTATCATTTCGAACATTGAGGATAATGTGTCATTCAAGTGTAGGGAAGTGGGTAGCTAATAGTTGTTTATGGAATTTGACGTTTATGCTTGCACTTTTGCATGTCATTTAGGTTGCATGTTAGGTTATTAGTTTGGGGGTGTCATTTCCCTTGCATTTAAACCTTTGTGATTAATATGTCACCATGAGATTATTTCATAGTAGTTGGAATGGGACTGAGTTGCATGCTTAAAGTCAAATTAGGCCACTTGAACTGATGGTGAATCATGTTGATTGACTAATGTAGTTGGTTGCATAAGCTTACTCATAAATTGATGCTTGAGTGATTAGGTGATGTCTAAAAGCATGATGGATTTTCAATTAAACATATGTGAGGATTGAGCCTATATGACTCCATCTAAAGTAATTTTATTCCTTATATGTGTGATATTCCCAAAGGTTGTTGCATCTAAAACTTACTCTAAATCAATTTGAATCTACTTGATGCATGTTAGATACCAATGATTAAGGCTTCCTTTCTTTTAGCCCTTGAATTAAATGACCCACCTATATTATCCCTTTGAAAGCCCCATTTAAGCCTTTAGTCTTTTTTTTTTTGGAAGAAAAACACCCCCATTTTGAAACCTTTAAACCTCCTAGCCTTACCTACTCACAAGGTCAATAAAGCATTAAGTGAACATTAGTTTGGCATTTTTGGTTTCAATTGTGTTTTGTGAGATGAGTTGAGCAATACTTCTTTTTATAAAGTGTGTTACATGTAGTTAATTTTCTTTTTCATTTTTTTAGTATAAAAAAAGAAATGATGAGAAAAATAAAAAGAGAAAAAAATCAAAAAAAAAAAGAAAAGAAAAGGAGAAAAGAAAAGAAAGAATCAAGTGTAGCAGCAACAATAAGTACCGAGTAGTTATTTATATCCATTTGCATTTCTTAGAAGTTTATTTTGCCATCCCTCTGTATATTTAATGCTTTATGAATGGTTGTGAAAAACCATTTATGTCCTTTTTACCTACCTTAACCTTAGCCTCATTACAACCTTAAACAAAGTCCTTTTAATCTATTTAGTGTATTTGCAAACCTATGGTAGTATGATTTCCTATAGGGAGTTTTGAGCAAAACACTATCCCTTATACAGTTAAGTGAATTAAATGAAACCAATGAGGAAAATCCATTTTGAGTTGATGCTTGCCTTTGACTAATAGTTTCATATGTTGAGTTTGTTTATGTGTACCGATGAAAACTAGTTATGATGTGTATAGTAGCATGACATTTGATTAGCCAAATTTTGAATAATTGCATGCTCTTAATCTCTTTGTAGAAGAATTGATAGGATTTTGTGGTTTTTTTTTATTTTGCTTCCGGACAACCAAAGGTTTAAGTGTGAGGAAGTTGATTAGTGTAATTTTTAGTTATGTTTCTAGGATGTTTTAAATGTTTCTTTGTGTGTTTTATCTTTAGTTTATTTTATCTTTCACATCTTTTACATCTTTTCATGATCTTTGAAGTGTTTAAGTGTTTCTTTGCATTATCTAGTGTTTAAAGGTAGATTTATAGCCTATTTGAAGGATGGATTGAAGCACTTTGGTGTGTGGTTTTTCAGGTAGTAAAATTCAAGAGTTTGATGTGTTTTAGGTTACTTTGGAGATGCGTTAGATGGACTTGTAGAGCTCATATAGTCATGAACTTTGAGGGAAGCAAGAACAATATATGAAGAGGTTGCAGTCCAAATACCAAGTCAATCAAAGGTTTGGACAAGAAGTTATGGACAAAAGAGTGAAGGGAGCAAAAATCTATCAAATAGCACTGTAGGGCACGGTCGTGCATCAGCCTAGAACAAAAATTTTTGTCACCCTTATGCATAAGTACAAGGGTGACATGCGGAAATCACCTAAAACAACCTAAACACGGGATTATAAGTTGGTGGAACCACCATATATTAACGGTCTCTAAACCTTAGGAGCCTCCAACAATCATTAGAAGACTTCTAAAAGAGGCAAAGTGAAGGTTTTTTTGTGGCTTCTAAGAGAGCAAAACACACCATCATCCTAGGAAATCAAGAGAACTCTTCAGCATCCTATTGTTTTAGCATCCTTAAAATAAAGAGGAGGACTTCAAAGCTTCACCTAGTTTTTATTTCCTTCTCTTTGTTACTTTCTAGCATGAGAAACATGAATGTTGTTGGATTATTTGTGATTATAAGTAGTTAAAAACTTTATAGGAGTTATTCTTGAACTCTTTTATGAAAGTTTTTTTCTTTTTGATTCAATGAATGAATGTTTGTGAAATGTATTAAGCTTATACCTTGCAATAGATCGAGAGAGTGAACTTGGGCATTTGTTTTGGGTAGTACAACGAGATTTGGATCCTAATAAACCTATACATATTTAGGTTTTTCAAGTAAGTGAAGAGAGATCTTACGTATTTATTTAAATTACCTATAAGATTGCTTAACATCCAGTTTAACTATTAGGAAAGGTTGTGTAAGTCGAGAGGTAGCATAATTAATTTTATCTTAATTCAACTAAGGAAAACTAATTACGCCTTGAGAGAGGGTAATTAAGCAATAGAAAATCTTGGGTCAAGCATAATTGAATTAATAAGATAAAAGGGAAGCAAAAGAGGGATAGAGTTGCTCCTAATCTAAAACCTTGACTATCAAATAACTGCACTTTACCCAATTGATTATTCTTTTAGTGATTGATTAATTTTAGTTTATTTTCTAGTTTTTAGTATTTCAAATTATTTTCTTAAACAAAATACAACCCGAATTGAGTTTTGACTAACCACAATCTTTATGAGATCGATACTGTTATATTACAATTGTACAACTCATATTCTTGTGATATAGTGTAAAGCTAGTTGTTGCGTTGGTTAGGTGACTTTAAAACTTTGGCTAATTTTGAAACAATTTTTAATTTGAAAACCAACAAAATAAAGGCAAGTGCACCTATCGTAAAAGTAATATAATAGAGTAAATTTCAGACACCGAATGTCGATCCCACGTGAAATATGTTGCTTAATTACTAGGTAGATCATAATACAATTATTTAGGAAAAATCTAGACAATTTGATTAAAAATCTAAAAATTGCTTAAACTAGACTACCTTAGCTTAAACACTTTCAAAATGATTTTTAATTGTTTATGAAAAAATCTTAGAATTACCAAATGTGTAAAGTAACTATGGATTAGATGATTGATGATTTAATTGAGCTTTAAAACACATTTAAAATCTGATTAAGACTTTGCTTTTTCTTTGTTTAATCTTTTCTAAAGTTTGGTTATGCTTTAAAATAAATTAAATGGGCTTCAATTTCAAGAAGATGAGTTTTGGAAAATTAATCTCAGAACTCAAACTTTCATAAAAGAAATACAAGTATGGTAATGCAAGGATTAATTCATTTTGCTTATTGATTTTTCAAACAATTTAAGATGATTTCTCATGCTTAAACTATCTTAAACACTAATCTTAATTGGCCAGCTTAAAATTGGTTCATTCAGACCTTCAACAAGCAAAATACAGATGTTTTAACATGCCTTAAAACTCTTTCAAATCATCAAAACATCAATCCATAGCGACAAAAATGATTAGCCACACATTTGCATCAAAGCATATAAGATATGCAATTTATACAACATACTTTGAAAAATATGAAAATTAGAGATTAAATATAAAGTTTAGATGTTACAACAAATCCCAGAAAAGACTTCAGGATGTTTCTTGAACTCCCAACTTGAATCTGAACTCCAACCAAGCTCTAATTCATCAAGATCTTGCAGAACAATCAAGAACATTCAATGATATGACCATAAGAATACAACCTTGATTGATATAAAAAATCGAACAAAATAAGATATAATTTGAATTTAGAAACCCCTTTAGATGATTCCTAGACTCAGATATGAGTCTTAATAATAAGCTCCAATGTTCAGAAACTTAGAAACAATATACAAATTCGAAGAACTAAGTGTTTGAAGCTTAGAATTAATGAAAAGCTAAAAAAATGAGAGAAGAAGAACTCTCTCTATGGCAAATCTAATTTTCTTAATCTCTCCTGTTTCTTGTATGTTTTTGGATATTTTTAGGACCTAAAGAGCTCCCCTCATGTGCTAGCAGACACTAACATTAACTAGGAACACGCCAAAAGTTGAAATCTGGAACATTTGGAACTAAAATTGTTGACTATATGAGCAACGACACCCTGAGAGGGTGTCGTTAGTACTCGAATGCGGCACCCATTAATGGCCCCCTATTCTTCACTCAACGACACCCTACCAGGTTGCCATTAATGGATAGAACCAAGAGAAATTCTTTATGTTTTTGGCTCCAATCTTCATCATTAGGCTCCTCCCTATAAATTAAATATAATAAGACATCAATTTAACAATTAAGCACTGACTTAAGGGTCATAATTCAACAAATTATCCATTAAAACAATTCTCCCACACTTAAGCTTTTGCTTGTCGTCAAGCAAATTAATTGATCATCAAGTTCATAATAGAAGATAAATATAGGAAAAATAATTCAAAATTAATGCTGAATTATTGAAAATGTTTTCTTGATCCTTCCAAAATTTTGACGCATGGAAATGTTATAAGAGTAATAAGTCATATCTATTCAAAAATGCATTTAATGCAATTCATTCTTTTCGAAGTGTCAACCTAAATCAAAAAATCAATTTCACATGTAAAAAGCAAACAACTGAGTTTAATGCATCATCTTTTCGACATTTCCACATTCTTTAAAAAATATTAAAAAGAAATTGAATAAATCACCTAATTAATTAAATTTGTAAACAGAATAATTGAGAGGTCAATTCAGTCTTTTTACGCGAAGGTGAACATTTTTTCTTAAACAACCTCTGGTTACTCAACTGTATCACAATAACTCAACTGACTATTGTGTCCCACTCATAATTTTAAATTTCATATACATGCATTTCTAATCATTAGGTATCTACCTTCCAAATTATAAAATGAATTAAAGGCATTTAGTCATTAATAGTCAAAATTAGTCAGATAACATTTTGAATTGCTAAAATAATTGAGTTCAAATGAAAGCATGAACAATAAAAAGGATCAAAATCAAAAAATTTTGCACAATTTATAGCCTATGATGAGATTGATGATGAAATAAATCACTATCAAACAAACAAAACTTAAGTACATAGACTGATAAATCACTCCCCCATATTTAAATTAAACATTGTCCTAAATGTTTAAAAATAAGAAATGAAAAGCATAATGTAGGAGAGAAGGGAAAGAAATACACCCGTATGATATATACTTGAAGATCGATCGATGTATTTGAATCAACATGTAGGAACTAAAAGTACAAGAAAAAGAATACAGAGAAATAGCCAAAGAAGCTCCACTCATAAAAATGTGAAAGTCAATACATCGAGGAGCAAAAAATAGTAACAAAAGTCATCAGATCCAATCAAAAAACAAAAGAAATCCAAACTACGAAAGGGAAACTTATACTATGAAACAAAAACAATGCAAATAACAAAATTAAGTGAAACAAGAAAAAAATTAACCAAACAAACTAATCATCGGCATCCCTAGAACGCTAAGAATCCTCTAAGCTCCTAACTCGAGCAATCAACCTATCGACCTGATGCTGAAGGCCATCAAACCGATGAGTCATCTCGGAGAATAAAGTGGTATGAAACTCAGAGAGCTCAGAACTTAGGCGACCCTCTATATTGATCATATATTGCATCATCATAATCTGAGGATTGTCCGACGATGGTGGGTTGGTAGCAGGTGAAACACGTCTCGGGCGAGGCATACTCTAAGTAAAGTTAGAAGAAGCCTTATCCATCTCAACCTCAAGTGCTTCAGGTGCCGCAGGTGCAGGAGCGTCTTTAGTTCCCTTCTTTATCCACCGCCCATGCCTAAAATAAAACTCCATTACTTTAACAAAGTAACATTAATGATTACCGTGTTAGATGCATCTACAACTTCTTCTGATTCCAAAGAAACTCTAGCATACATACAAATCTTCGTCAAAAAGCATTGAAAACTAAAATTCTTGGTGGCCCTCTTTACCTTGAACACATCTCGCATACCAAGAATAATGAAACTAGATAACAGTATGCCAGAAATAGCTCATAAGCCATGAAACATCTTATATAGCAGATACACATCTACCACAGTCATCTCATTCAATCCACTAGCCCTAGGATAAACATTAGAGCTAATGAAGGCTACAACAATCCTCTCTCGGACCCCTAAGTTTGAGGTGGTAAAACACCTGCTGTTTCTAGTCAGTGCTAAGGCTTGCCTTGTAGCAGCACAGAAAATGATGGATCAGTAAAAACCGAATCACCATAGAAATGATCCATAGTCTTCAAATAAACATTGCCCTTATTCGGCACTCCTAATAAAGTCAAAATATATGCATGAGTTAAAAGAATAGGGATACCTTGCACCTTTGAGGAGACATAGCCTATCTTTGGGGTAGGTGAATTTATTTAACAAACCATGTGTCTTTGCCTTTTCCTCTCTCTTTTTACTGATTGCGATTGGCCATATATAAAATTAGCTAAAATAAATCTATCTTTCAAACACAATTTAATAATTAATTCGAGACCAATCGGATTACAATTATCTAGAGAAAAATCAGATTTCACACACAGTTTATATAATGTAAGTATTAGGTTAATCAGATTACAATTATCTAGAGAATTCCAAATTAATTGTTTTAAAAGATGATAAACACTAAACTATCCTACTATGCTTCAAACCTTGCAATTTTGATTTATAAAATGATTTATAAATTACTATAAATTATCAAATTGTGGAATTTAGTTAAGGATTAGGTGAATAATGAATTAATTGAGCTTTAAACAATTTTAAAGGCTGAATTAGAGTTCCTTCATAAATTCAAGACAAAGCTATGGTTAAGACTTATGCCTTTTCTCCATTAAACTTAGTTTAAAG
>JAOXYD010258497.1:0-15925 GCA_028565735.1 Pinacopodium congolense
AATAATAAACATTAAAATGAAAATTTTTAATATAATATATTTTTGATATTATAATTTAGTAAAAAATTAACAAAAAAATAGATTAATAATTTATACATCTTATTATTTTATACCAGTTGAATACTAATTTTATAACGATTTTATACTGATTGAACCTTTAAACTTTTAATTACTTTCTTTATTAGTTTGATGTTCGGTCTGATTTTTATAATATTAATTTTAAATATATATATATATGTATGTATGTATTATCAGGACATATAGCACCAATAGCAAATCATGTTGACTAAACCCATTTAGGAAGTGTGCTCAGAATTCAAAGTTGTGGAATCCTAGGCTTTTGAAGCCCTGAAACCCCGAAAGGTTTTTGTTGTTAGTAAGATGATTACTCTTAACAACTTGGCAACTAGGGAACTTTTAAATTTGCTTCCCCCGAGGGGGTCATTATAATCATTAAAAAAAAGTTAAGGCCTGTTTGTTCTTTTTTATTTTTATTTTTAATATAAAAATTAATAACAACGTAATTATTTTATTTCTATTTATAAATTTATAAAAATATTAATAAATATATAATTTTATATTTTAATAAATATATTTTATTTTTATTTTTTATAGAATAAAACTAATCGACAACTTTTTTCTTATTATTAATTAAACCTATAATTTTTTCTCTTCAACTTCAACTTAACAAATTTTCACTTGTTTAATAAAAATAAAATTTAAAATAAGAAACAAAAAAATTATAAACTATAAAAAAAATAAAAGTGATACGCCATAATAACCTAATTCCATTCATACAAAAGAAAGAAGATGAGGAATCCTTTCTCACATTTATGATCGACCAAACGTTCACTCGTCTACTCACTCACGATTAATGGTGTGGTCCTAAAACGTGGCAAGCCAAGCCAAAACGTAGCTATCGTCATTTTTCATACAACTACCTGTCAATTTCTGGGACGTGTACTTGTGCAGCCAAATTAGTAAAGAATATGTCAATTGCCATTAAAAGAGACCACAAGATTCTTTTCACTGCTGGTGGAGTTCTAATATGCTCCGGTTGCCAGCCAGGACTCCTTCAGGCTCTTGTCTCATGATCTTCTTTCTACTCCTAATAAAGAAGCACCAAGATGTTTTAGTCGGCAGAAATAAGTAATGTCCAAAGGTTATTTCAAATTTACGGGGCACTTTTAAAACAACACAGCTTGGCCTGCTAACTCTGAGCAAACCAGCATTGCACTTTTTTGAGAGATCAGCCAAGCTCCTGGCAGACAAAACGCAATCACAGGCTGTCAAAGTGAAACACTGTCAGTGATAACTTATAGTATTTGAAATCGTGAAACAAATAAAAATAGGAAAGGAGACTAGGAGAGCATGCATTATTGCTAATGGCTTGGCTTCCGAGGAACAGAAATAAAGAAAAAACAAAAAACCAGGTCTAACAGAAGCGTGAGGGAGATCCCAAACTTTGCTTGCCTTTGAGGAAACGATTGTCGACTCTCTATGAACGGCCTTGGAAGAAGGGCCGTCCCCTTTTCTCTTTTCTTTTAACTCTTTATGTATATAATAATTACAAGCATCAGCCAAAGCTAGGAAGGAGGCCATGGTTATTCACTGCAAATTTTTTTAATAAATGTAAACATTACTTTGAATTGTAAATAATCCAGTTTTCTTTTTATTGATTCCTAATAAGAATTTAAATACACCCATAATAAGATTTAACTAAAGAATCATGTCTTTTTAATTTGATTTTTAAAATTTTTATATAAAAGGTCAAATTCAAAACATGCTATATGATAATATTGATATCATTTCGAAAAAGAAAGAGATATTTATAAAAAAAAAGAAAATTATGCCTGAATTATAATTCTTTAAACTCTGAAACAACAAAACAATTGATAAGTTATTGTTTTATCATTAAAAATGCATAATTGAATGATCATGTAATCATGTATTTGTGTTTTTTGAAAGATGTTGTTTTTTTATGTTTTAATCTGAAAATTTGTTTTTCATAATTTTCTTAATTTCTAATAATTATTTTCTTTTTAAATAAAATAAAATAAAATAAAATAACTAGAATAAAGCTCCTAAGAAGGAGAGGGTACAATCAGTTATAGCCATTTAAAGCCTTACAACAAGATACAGCAATAAGGAAAGGACCTTAGCTAAGAGTCTAGCTTAGACTAGATAATAAAGCAGCTAAGGACACTCTACTCCATGTAGAATGAAGGTCCTCTTTGTTCCCGCGCGTTCACAATTCCTTGAAAAAGGCTAGTAACTCCCATTCTTATTTTTATGACCTTCCTTATCCACTGCAATGAATATCTAACAAAAGTAGTCTTATTTTGAGTTTTACCTTATTGTATTTTACTCATAATTTTTTATAATTATCTTCATATAAAATAAAAAAATAATTAAATAATTAAAAATAACTTTTATTTTATATAAAGATAATTATAAAAGATCATCAATAAAATATTATATAATTTTTTCCTCTTATTTTTTATTTTCATTCCCAATATTCTAAAGTTCTTTTTCCCTCGTAGTAGACCAAACAAGAAATGGCCAGAAGCAAGGCTGCATGATCAATAGGGTAAGGCCATAGGGACACGAACTAGCTTTGGATGGAACTCTAAGACTGTTGATAAATATGAAATAATTAATTTTAAAAAAATTACATACTATTCTATTGATGACCTTCATCTTCATATAATATAAAAGTTATTTTAATTATTTTAATTATTATTTCTTTTTATTTTATATGAAGATGATCATGGAAGTCCATCAATAGAATATCATATAGTCAAACTCATTAATTTATTATGA
Source organism: Pinacopodium congolense (assembly GCA_028565735.1). Lineage (NCBI taxonomy): Eukaryota > Viridiplantae > Streptophyta > Magnoliopsida > Malpighiales > Erythroxylaceae > Pinacopodium > Pinacopodium congolense. The sequence goes on from JAOXYD010258497.1 coordinate 2,824, forward strand.
ATATGCTCTCCTTTTTTAATTTTAATTTTTTAAATGGTTCTCTACTTTTGTTGTGGTGAAAATTTGAGAATAATTTTGTTTGATTATTTTTTGTGTGTGAGAATAATTCACTGTAGAGATATATAACAAAAAAGACAGAAAATAAAATGAAAGAAAACAAGAGGGCTTGTAAATAGTCTATCAACAAGTTATTGAAGCAAATGCAAATTTCTTTCTTTTTTTAATAGTATTAACTCAGGGGTGTTTGATTGGGCTTTTGATTGTGGTTTTTAGTTATAGATGTTATATTTTTTTATTGGATTTTGTGTATTTTTATAGATTTTGTGTTGTCTGTCTTGATTTTTGTGCTGTATTAAAGTGTTTTTTTTTTCAATTTCTGTGATATTCTTTATTGATTTTTATGTTTATAAAATTTGAAAACCAAATCTAAAATAAAAAACCTTTTCAAACAAGCCTTCAACTTCTGAGCAGATCGTATTTTTTGGGTGCTTATTTTTGTTTTCCACTTACAAGAAAAACAATTAGAATAGAATTGTGTGGTTTTACTGTTTGGTACTATCCCACTGTTCTTTCTGTTTTTTCATGAGTAAGAGAAAATGAAATCTTACTTCTATTTTTTTAAATATAAAAACAAAAATAGTATTGCAATAAAAAAACATAAATACAATACGAAACCAAAAAAATAAGATAAAAATTCAAAAAATACATGAAAACACACAAAACAAGAAATAGAAAATAAAAATGAAAAATTGAATTAAAAGAACCCTAATTGATTTGAATCCGTGAGGTTTTACATGAAAAAAATGATTTGATGGGTGATGTCACTGGCTAATGCCATCAAATTTGGAAAATCGAATATAGCCACACAAAAAACAACGATTATTTTTCATTTTTGAGTGAAATGGGTTTTTGCTAGATCTGAAAAACAAAATATCTCTTCAATCTTGTGATTCCAATCAAGATGTCTCTGCCAAAGCTCTACATAACCCTTTATTCCAGCTAAATAGCTCTTTAATCTGGTGATTCCTCCAACTTTTAAATTCTTGCCATAATAATTACATATAATTTAACTCCTTGACCCACAACTAGGAACCAACGTATTATGGACTCATGCCAGATCGGCGAACCTCCTAGAGAGAACTAAAGTATCAGCAACAGTGTTTGAAGTCAAACTGCTCTCCATTTACTTATCAAAATCAATACAATTGATTAAGGTGTTAAGGCATTAAGCAAAACAAACTAATTATAATTGATGAAACATACATAAGTTATTACATAAATGCAATTGATAATTTTATTAACTCATTTATACATTTAATTACATGAATGTACATTCAATTTCGTGAAACATAATACAATTTCACCTAAAATTGAAAACTTTCAATTTTATAATTTCACCTAAAATTGATGAAAATTCAAATTCAACCAAATCGAATGCAAATGATAATTCTATTAGCTTATTCATGCATCTAATTATGCGAATATACATTCAATTTTATAAAACTTATCATAATTTCACATAAAATTGAAAATTCTCAAGTCCACAATTTCACCTAAAATTAGGAAATTTTCAATTTTTACTAAATTAAATGAAATTAATGATTCTATTAGCTAATTCTTATATCTAATTACATGAATACATATTCAATTTCATAAAACTTATCACAATTTCACATAAAATTAAAAAAATTTCAAATTCCTTATTTCACCTAAAATTAGGAAAAATTCATATTCTACCTAATCAAATAAAATTGATAATTCTATTAACTCATCCATACATCTAATTACATGAATATACATTCAATTTTATAAAATTTCACACAATTTCACATAAAATTGAAAATTTTCAATTCCATGATTTAACCTAGAATTGGAGAAATTTTAAATTCTACCAAATTAAATGAAATTGATGATTATATTACCTCATTTATGCATCTCATTACATGAATATACATTCAATTTCATAAAACTTATTACAATTTTACTTAATTGAAATTTTTTAATTTCTATATTATTAAAATTGGAAAAATTCAAATTCTATCAAATCGAATGTGATTGATGATTCTGTCAACTCATTCATATATCTAATTACATGAATTTATATTTAATTTCATAAAACATAATACATTTTTAGCTAAAAATGAAAATTCCTAATTTTGAAACTCTAATTTTAATAATTTCAAATTTGATTCAATCTGTATGCTTTCATGCCAAATTAAACTTCTACAATACTTAAATTTGATAAATTAAATAATACTTAACAACCAATTGAATGAAAATTTAAAGAAATTAAAAAATCTTAATTCTTAGGGTTAAGAAATTTACTAATTTCAGCTCAAATTCTTCACATTAATTGATGGAAATAGATATAAACATCAAGAAAATGCTAAGGCTCCTATCATTTATTGGAATTTGGCTTGAAACTTAAAAAAATAATTGAAAACTTGTTTGAAAATAAAAAATAAAAAATTTGGTGTTTGGTGATTATTTGGCGTTATAAGGGGTATTGTTAGGTTGCTAAAGATAAATGAAAGTAGTGAGTGAAAGATTAAACTCGAATATATGAGTTTGTTTGTGAAAAAAATAAAAGGGATTTGTAGCAAAGAATTAGAGTTGGTTGAGAGAGAGAAGAGGAAAACAAGGAAAATAAAGGGGTTTGCGTCGATTTAAAAGCAACATCAGTCGACCGATCTTTTATTAGTCGATTGATTCTTAAGGATTGGTCAATCGATGTATATAAAATAAAAAACAAATTTCAGTGCTCGAACTTTATTGGTTTATATTCCAACCTGGCAAATAAATATCGTCAGTCCATATCGATTTTTAAATTTTGGTTTGGCACGTACAAACTTTACTCTTTATTTAAGAAAAACAAACAACAAAAATAGCACATTTGTTTTATTTAATAAAATAAATAATTAAGATTTAGATATATATCAATAAAATTATAAATAAGCTTCTAATTAAAATACAAATAAAAATAAGTTTTCTAATTAAATAAATTAAAATTTCTACTTAAATAAAAATTAGAAAAGTTTCTAATTATAATAAAATTATTAGAAATATATTTTTCATTTAATTTAATAAAAAATTAGAAAATATTTCTAAATTAGAATAACAATATAAATTAATTTTCTAATTAATATAAACTAATTTGTTTAGTTGAAAAAAAATAGAAATTAGTTTTTAATTAACATAAAATTAAAAGTTAATTTTATGATTAAAATAAGCTAATTTTTTGTTAAATAGAAATTAGAAATTGTGTATCTAATTAGAATAAAATTATAAATAAATCTTCTAATTAACCTAAACTTATTTGTTTAGTTGAATAAAAAATTAGAAATAAGTTCTAAATATATCAAAATTGGAAATGATTTTTCTAATTGAAATGAATGAATTCATGTAGTTGAATTAAAAATATAAATAAGTTTTCTAATTAAAATAATCTAATTTGTTTAGTTGAATAAAAGTTAGAAATAAGTTTTGATTATAATAAAAATTATAAATAAAGATAAACTAATTAGTTTAATTGATAAATATTAGGAATAAGTTCTTATTACTTAAATTGCATTTGAGTATGGTATCTAAAATTTAATTGTTACATGAATGATAATTGAATATGTATGTGATCTTTTGATTTCGTAAGTAATTGAATTTCAATAATTCACTCAATATATGTATGACATGACAATAACATGCAACTATGATATTTTTCTCTTACTATAGAAACTTAGGTGATGATTGGTTCAGTTTTTTATTTTTTATTTTTTGTTTTTGTTTTTATATATCTTTATTGGTTTCTGTGTGTTTTTTCGGTTTCTGTGCTAATTAGTGTGTTGTTTTTTCTAATTTCTATATTTAGAAAAAAAAACCAAAAACTAAAATAGAAAACAATATCAAACATGCTCGTAGTATTTCGAATATGGTTATTACATCAAAGAACATTGTCACTGAACCTAACATAGCTAAGAAATTTAATAGCAACAATTATAATATATAGAACATGAAAATCTAATATGTCTAGGAGGGATATAAGGCTCTTAAACCATTAAATATAACCTTAGATATTACTGTAGATGGTAATATAACCTAACACAAAAGGACCATGGTGGATATGAGACTTGGAAGTAAAAGAACTCGTTAATTCACATCACGTTGTTGAGTAATAAGGATAATAATATAGTGCGTGAGTTCAAAAAATATGAATATACTAAAGGACATGTAATCTACTTTGGCTGCACATTTTGGAAGAATCTCTATAACTAAATTAAGGTCATTCTCTATCAAGTTTAAAACTTATAATTCTTGATCATACAATGTAAAAGTATTTGAGATACAAATCAAATATGATAACTAAGTTAAAAGATGATGGTCGTAAATTATCCTACGAGAGACAAGTGCAACCGATAATTAACACATTATCTTAGAGTTAGAAGCATATGAATATTCACTTGATACATTAATGAAAATATCAAAATGATGAACGATATTATGAGGCACCTCATATTAGAGGAAGAATGTTTTTAATACTTTCAAAATGACTTTTGAGGTATGCTATTGATTCTAGTTCACATAGAGCTATGAACAAGAAGTATAAGCATCATGATGGGTCCAAGGAAAAATTAATAAAAGGCTTAACCACAATACTCACAATTTATATAAGACTAAGTGGAACTAACATTAAAAAGGAAGATTTCCTTTAGAAAGATAAACATGAAAAGGATTAAAGACTACAATTATGGCAATAAAAGTCACTTTGGCTCATAATTGTAGGGGGCCTAGATAAGTACCATCCCATAACATAGACATTAGTTTTGTGAATGTCTCTTGTTCTCTATTTTAATTGAATCATATTCTTTATGAATTATAGATACGAAAGCAACCAACTATGTAGTAAGGGATAAGAATACCGTTGTTGGTTACTAGGTAGGCCATTTTATCTAAATGAATTAAAAATTTAAGCAATTAAAGTACACTTTCTTAAAACAAATTTAAAACCAAAATTTTGGCAAGTATATTAATCAACAAGTAATATAATGAAATAATGAATATTCGAATTATTGTCCTACAAGGAGTAAATTGTGCAAGTACTAAGTCAATTAAATCACAATTATTAGAGAAGCCAAATCGAATGAATTAACTAACTAAAGTTACCAAATTAAATTTAAAACTTCAAGTTATACAAAGAAGGTTGAAGATGAGTTTAAGGATAGCTGAATGGAATAAATGGCTAAAGCTTTGTTTTTCAATGATTTAAATAGATTAATCAAGGATTGATAGGCCTATCTAAGGTATCTTCACTAATTCAAGACAAGACCATAGTCAAGTTAATGTCTTTTTTCTAACATTCTTATTCTACGATTTGGTTCACTTATAGATTTAAGAAATAGGTTTAAAGTTCAAGAAGCTTAACCTAAAATTTCAAATTTCAGATTAAAACCCTCAAGATTAATTAACCAATGATCATATATTGATTGAAATCATGTTGCTTTTTTTCAATGATTAAGGTGGTTGGTCATATTTCCTTAAAATTTTTTTATTTTTATCTTAAGTGATTAAGTTAAGATAAGCTTTACACATTCAAATTAAGCAAGGACTACCTTCAATCATACACAAGCACATATTCAGCAAATATTCAAATCATTTACTAACCATTCCTTACCTAAAAATTAACTCAACCACTCATTTGAATTAAGAAACACATTATATTCATCAATAACATCATATTCTTGAACATATATAACAAAAGTGGATTTCAATGTAAAGATAGTTTAAGCACGCATCAAATTGTACTACAAACATGTTTATAGATCACAATCATGTGTTTAAGCTATTACAATCCTAAAAAACAAGATTAAATCTATAAAACACAACCAAAAAGATGAAGAACACAAGAAATAAGCCCTAGAACTTGAGAGAATCTGAATTTTTTCTCTAAAAATGTGTTTTCTCTTTCTTCTCTAGTGAAATTAGCTTTAGATGATCATTGTTTATATTTGCTGCAAGTTGGAAACAAGTTGCACATGTTGTAGTCGACGGGAGGAGGAGATCTAGCTAGAAAAGTTGTGACATGTATCTAAACAACACTTAAAATAGACTTAAACAATGTCGTTATATCCTTACCACTAAAAACTGATTAAAATGCAGGTCTATAAGGAATTAAATGCGGGTTACTTTAAGACTACCGTTTTAATCCTATTTTGCTCTAACCTTCATATTTTACTTTTTTTTCACTTCAGTTGGGGATTAATCTATAAATTAAACAATTAAACCAAAAAATAGGGGTGAATTTACATCAAAATATTATGGAAATCACTATGAAATGAACCCCTATCAATTCCCCCATACTTAAGCATTTATTTGTTTGTAAACAAATCAATCAATCATCAATTTTAAAATAACATATAATCATAGAAAAAATGATCCAAATTCTTCAAACAATACTATTGAAAAGATTTCCTTAATCCTTCAATTAATATGATCAATTAAAAGGTTATATATTTGATCAATCAAATCAATTCACAAATGAATTGAATCCTTCATGCTCCTTCATATTCAACCTAAGTCACAAAATTTAATTCTAAATTTAAAATGAATATAAAAAAACCAAAAGTATCTTCAATTAAACAAATTCATAACCTTTATTCAACCAAGCCAAGGTCATATTTATAATCACCCAATCTTTTTATGTGAAGATGAATATTTTATTGTGAACATCCCCGATTACTAAATTGAGTCACCACACCTCAATTGACTACTAATACCACTTTTTAACTTCGACTAATTGGTTTGAATCTAGCAAAATGAATGAAAACTTGCTCAATTTTTTGTACTTTTTAGCACATATTTTCTTTTTCTTTTCTTTTTTTTGTTTTTTCTTTCATTTTTTCATGATCTTGAATTTAACCTTTAAATAAAATGATGAAAATGTTTAAAAGATGCATTAATTTTTTTAGAAATATGCATTTTAGAAATGAAATATTATAATGATTATAAGGTATTCACTATCTAAAACATGAGGCCATTTAAAACCAATTGATCTTTAATTGTCATAATTAAAGTATAACATCTTAATTTTTCAAAATAATCAAAATCAAAAGGAAAAATATTCAATGATATGAATTAAAATTGAATTTTTTTTTCATAAATTATAGATTATTTCAAAAAGATGATAAAATGAAATACAAGAAAAGCAAGTATGAAATCATGATATCACTTTCCTATATTTAAAGTGAATATTGTTCCCTAATATTCATATAATCAAAAAGAAAAAAGAACAATATAATAGATAAGGGAACAGAAAGCACCCAAATAATAATGATAATATGGCTTGACGATCCATTAAAGTATGCATTGAAACTCAATCATTTAGTTGCAATATACTGGAAAGCATAAATGGAAAATGAAAGCATGGGCATAATATATATTAAAAAAAATGCTCCATGTATAGATATATACTGTCAAATGCAAAAAGGGAGTAGAATACATCTAAAGCCAAAATACACTAGAGGAGTACCCAAAAATGAAATGCATCAAAAGGAAATAAAATAGGCAAAAGCAATAAAAACACAAAAGCACTATCTATGAACATCGGACAAAAAGAGTATAACCCAAACACCATCTAGCTCGTTGGTGGAAGATGAGATCGAGCATAATCCCATAAAACAAATATCTAGCTTTGAGTAATATCAGCCCATTCACGAACATTAGAAACCTGGGTTTGGATAGGAGCCAAGGTAGACTGAATGCTAAACATGTGTTAATCTGAGCGAAGAAGCATGGTAATGATGTCCTTGAAAATGGATGGAGGCATATATGTAAAAGCATCAACTATAAGTGAAGGACGATGAACACCAAGAGCAGCTTCAGAACAAACCTTGTCCATGCCTTCCTTAGGAGATCCTATAGGCACATCTGTAGATACCTTTAGATCATTAGCTTGCTCACGTGCCTGAAGAGGCCTAAAGATGGTATTATGTTACTCACCACCCACTCGAGCATACTATCAGAGCTTCAGAGTGGGATAACCAACAATAGATGAAGGTTAAGGATGCACTACAACTTGGCTATCAAATAAAACACCAACCTCATAAACATTAAAAGCCTTGGAAAGTAATAATTCTTGTGAGCATGTTGAAGCCGAACTACATTTTGGATGCTCTAAAGGATGAATTCGAATAGAGGTAGGCCTTCAATATCTCCTAGGCCATGAAATATCTTGTATAGGATATAGGTATCCATGTATCAAATTTCATTTAGTCTACTATCTAATAGAGGCAAGCCTTCAATATCTCTTAAGGGGTCACATTTGAACTTAATAAAGGTACTACTATCCTCTTTTATATCGAAAGTTGATAAGTTGGATAATAATGCTTACCTTGTGGCTTAACCAAGTTCAGAGTAGCATGAGCCACATGAATAAAAAATGAGGGATTAGATTATATCTTATTACCTCGAATCCTATCCACCTTGTGATCATAAATATCACCAACATCCAGTACACCTAATATAGAAGACAATAAACCACGAGTGATAATGATAAGTGTATTTTGCACAATAGATATGATGTCGAGGATCTCATTGCTCTCCTTATCCTCGATATTCACATAAAATTCATGCACCAAAAGTGAATAAAAGGCTCGACAATCACAAGGATTGGATCCAACTTAAGAGCTCGGAAGGCACCTAAAATGTCAAACTCCACATTAAGTGCATATACTACTAATCACTCATTGATGATTTTATTTGGAAGATTCCTATCAAACCAGTCCTAATTCTTGCAACTCGAGAAGAAAAAATCATCATATGAAGGCCTCCTCCTTGAGCCATAAGCATAGAAAAATTGCCTATGTGACATTTTGAGTAAAACTTGTTTACTAAGTGGACCTGTTAAAGGTGAAAATTGGTTAGAAAATTAGAAAATAAGCTGCTGACTTCGACAAAATGTTCTAAGATTCACCAAAATATTCTTTATTTTTTAAAAAAGGATTTAAGGTGTAAAAAAATGATACCAAAAGAAAGATAATGTGATTTGGAGTGCAATGATACCGAATTCTATGAAAAAAAGGCCCTAAAATGATTAGAAAATGGAAAATTAAAAAGGGGTTATGTGAACAGTACCCAGATGTGTTTTAGAGGAATTTTTTAGTGATTTTGGAGTTTGTTAAGGCAATTAGAAGGCAAAATCAAGTAGAAAACAGAAAATGCGACAAAATGAACCCTAAAAGATGGATTTTTGTGGAGAAATGATGTTGGAATGAGAATTTTTAGGGTTTAGGAAAGGTCTGTATCGCAGGTGGAAGAAGAAGGGAGGAAGGAGATGAACAGTGGAGGTTTGGATTGAAATTGCGTCATTTTTTTTCTTTTTTGGTGACCTAAACGACGGTATCTGGGGAATTAAACAGCATCGTTTAGCTTTATAAACACACATAAATGGTGGTTTGATGCATATTTCACTCGTTATTGATAGCCTACCATTTGGTCCTACAGAATGGCCTTAAACATGAAATTTTGGTATAAAACATCATCTAATTAACTCTAGTTCAATCATTAATGAATCACAAAGGATTATACATTAAATTTTCTCATTGATAAACTTTGAAAATACTAAAAAACTAAAGGGAAACAAGCCTAAAGGGATGAAATTCTAAGGAAAGCTAAACTAAACCTAGAGGAAATAACTTAAAAGCTTTTAATAAACTAAGAAAAACACTTCAAAAACAATTAAAACAACCTAAAGGGAACCTAAAGGGAAGGCAAACTAAACTTAACAAAAACACACTAACTAACTTAAGACAAAAGGGGAACTACTTAAAGGACTTAATAAAAATAAAAGCGAAGACACTAAAAACAACTAAAACAAAAAAAACTTAATTAAGAACATACTAAACAATATCAAATTAAGCACACTGAAAGCAAAAGAGATTGAAAATAAGATAGATTAAACTAAAACTTCGAAAGTAAAAAGGAAACCTAACAAAATACTAGAAAATTAACACTTAAAAACATACTAACTAAAAACTTACTAATCAAACAAAAACAAAAAGGCACACATATATACTTAAATAATTAAAATATGAAAACCTAGTCTAATGAGGGTCTAAAAGGGAAAGAGTTTCAATTTGTTCCTCAACCTTTTTTTGGCAAATATAACTTAACCCTTTATCCATTGACTTTTAAACGTAGATTAGCCATTAGAAATCTCAATGGTACTATAAGGATAAATATTAAGCACATCATAAGGACCAAACCATCTTGATTTCAAATTTTCAGGAAAGAGTCTTAAGCTTACATTATAAATCAAAACTTTGCAACATACATTAATTTCACAAGAAATAATATTCTTGTCATGCCATTTCTTGATTCTTTCCTTATAAAGCTTGGAATTATAATATGCATCAAGGTAAAATTCATTCAACTCATTTAATTGCAATAACCTTTACTCACCAATTTTTCTTAAGTCAAAATTTAGAAAATATATAGCCCAAAATGCCGTATGTTCTAACTCAATAGGCTAATGATAATATTTTTCATAGATTCAACAATACGAAGACATGCTAATAGGTATCTTAAATACAGTATACATTATGTCCATAATGTATCATCTAATTTTAAGGACCAATCTTTTCTTGATGCATTAACGGTACTTTTTAAAATTCTTTTAATCTCATGATTAGAAATCTTAACTTGATCGCTAGTCTATAGATTATAAGGCATGGCAATCGTATAGGTTACATAGTATTTGGACAAGAGGGAATTAAATTGTTTATTATAGAAGTGTGAACCTCCATCACTAATAATCGCTCTTAGTACACTAAATCTTGTAAAAATATTTTTCTTTAAGAACCTAAACATACCTATCGCATTATTAGTAGGCAAAGTCACTATTTCAACCCATTTACTCACATAATTGACTATGACTACAACATATGATTTAGGAAATGGTCTCATAAAATTAATACCCCAAACTTCAAAAACTTTGCAAACCATGATATTGTTCCAAGACATTTCATGTCTTCTAGAAATGTTTACAACTTTTTTATAGTTATTATAAGATTTTACATGTTGGAATGCGTCATTAAATAAAGTGGGCTAATAGAACCCAAATTCTAAAAACTTATATGTAGTTTTAGTTAGCTCAAAGTGTCCTCCTACTTTCTTAGGATGATAATGGCTTAATATAAAAGGAACTTCCTCATAAGGAACAAATCTTCTAATGATATCATCAGTACAAATCTTATATACGAATTGATTATACCATAAATATCGCTTAACATCAGTTAGGAACTTTTTCCTTTGCTAATAAGAAAGGTCACAGGGAATCACATTATCAAACAAGTAATTAACATAATCAACATGCTATGAAAAATTCTCCTTTACAGCTAGTAATTGCTCCTCGGGAAACACTTCTTTAATGTCCTAATTTTCACCTTTTTCCCTAACTTAATTAATCGCAATAGATGATTGGTAATAAAATTTTCAGCACATACTGCTATTTATGGGCTTACTAGTCTACTCATCAAGTGACATTAATTGAAAGAGTTTTATATTTTGAATTATAAAAGATAATAGTATCCACAATAGGCTAATAATAATAAGATTGGATAGCACTGAATGACACACTTACATTATACTATCATCTAGTCATTGTTATATCTATATTGTGAGCTCTTTTTTCATATTGTCAAACATTACAAATTCAATGTGTCATGGAATGAAAAGAAATTAAGAACTTAACTTTTTCTTTTTCTTATGTTAGTTAAACCTCCAGCAACCATCTTTATTGAGTAAGAATGTCATATTCAACATTATCAGTATCATCTTGATCATTACAAAATGAACGTATACTTCTAATTTAATAATTTAGTCTTTTCCTTTTATCTCTTTCAACCTAATACTCTTCAAGTGAAGTTTTTATCCATCATTTTACATCGTAGCTAACTTTCTTATAAAGTTCCACATCACCTTTTATTCTAACTAAATACCTATTTAACTTGGTAATCTCCTCACCTTTCAAATGTTTATTACAATACAAACATATTATTTGGTGCTTCATATCGGGAACTAATCTTTTGTGAGCCTATGTTGGATTATTAAATCTTCTAAAAGAGATTAAATTATCAAAGTACTTGAACTTTCCTTTGTTTATCTATAAAAATAAGTGTACCTACTTTAGCATAACAAAATAATTGTAACTAATAAAAAATTATGTCATTCAATAATACAACTTGTTAAAATAAATGCAATTAATTAAGCATAACAAACTAATTGTAACTAATAAATGAATATAATTCAATAAATAACATAACATGAATATGAAAGCACTTTTATAAACCAAATTCTAAAAGCATAAATTGGGACAACTTCAATTGGTCAAAATAAGATGTATGTGATAATTCAACTAGCTTAATTTTACCTCTAATTTTATAAAAAATACATTTAATTTTGGAAATTTATGACGAATTTTATGAGAAATTAAAATATCTCAATTCTAAAACCCTAATTATATGAAAATTTGAAATTGATACAATTGATAATTCAATTAGCTCAAATTTATTTCTAATTTCTTGAAAATGCATTTAATTTTAGAAAATTATGAAAATTTTCACCAAAAATTGAAAAATCCTAATTTTATGAAAATTTGAAATTGATGCAATATGAATGCATTATTATGAAATTAAAGTTCTACAATATTTAAAAATGATGAATTAATCAGTAATTAATAACTAATTGCATGAACATTTTACAAAAATTAAAGGCTCCTAATTCTATGAAGGTTAGGGTTTTGCCCAAAATTAATTTAAGTTGAAATGCATCAAATGATAGAGGTAAATGGGATTAAATGTGGAAGAGGTGTAAAAGAACCAAAAGCTACTATTAGAGTCTTGCTTAAAATTAGAAATTTTGCTAGAGGAGAGAAGGATCTCGCAAAAGGGGAAATGACAAAAACTTGGTGAATTTGTGATTATTTGAGGTTCAAAGAAGAAGAAGTTGTTTGTTAGAGGGAGATGAAAGATAGAAATGGAGTCTATAACTTAGATTTGTGAGGTTTGTTGGGAGGTAGGTGTTTTAAAAGAAGAAAAACCAAAGTAGGGGGATGAAG
>JAOXYD010258518.1:0-15923 GCA_028565735.1 Pinacopodium congolense
GGGGTGTACGCACCTTAGGAAAATCCCATATCGGCAAAGTGTTGGGTGAGAATGTGACTTATATGCGGCACGCCTTCGAAACCTGGTAACGGGTTTTAAAGCCGTACGGGTTTCGGCTCAAAGCTGAATATATTACCAGGCAGGCTAGATTGTTACACTAGCCCATCTCAACCCAAAATAAATAAAAATTAATCCAATTCACATATGAACCCAATCCAAGATATTTTAAAATGTTTCAGTTAATACCAACCGTATTGTAATACAACATAATTCATTTTAAACAAATTTTACACATTTTAACACAACCAAGTTCTTTCAACTTGCGAAGATACCTTTACACATTAATCAAACCAATTTTAACCATCTTATCTTAACCAATACATGTCAAGGTCTAATTACATAACTCTTACCAATTTAACAAAGTCATTAATCTTTCATTCATTCATTAATCAAGTATTCCAACACATTTATTAATGAAACACCATACATGCATTCATCCATACATCAAGATGATTTTCATGTACTTATTAATCACAAACAACACCTCTTGATTATGCATCTTTTATACAAATACTAAATATGAATGCATATGCGTGATTGAGACCTTTGAACCTATGGTAAGGCCAAAATAAGATTTAGATACATATTCACTTATAACAACCTGTCAAATTCTACTGTTGAATTAGATCTTCTATCTTTAATTTCATTCTCAAGGCTTTTTGTCATCAACCATTTCAACATCCTTCATAAATTATAAATAAAGTCTTTAATTTTAGGGCTTTATATTCATGCAACTCAAGTCTTCACATGCAAGCATAGATTACAAACCTCATTAGAAGCATAGATTACAGCCTTCATCAAGCAATTGAGTAACATGCAAGGAGCCTCATCTTTTATAGCCAAGGCCATTGATTTTCAATGTGAGTTATGTGAGCAAGACAACCATGGCACAGGAGAATGTTTCTTGTTGGGAGCTTGTGGCACAAATACGTAAATTACTTGGGCCAACCATAAAAAACTAACAATTCATACTCTAACATTTACAATGCGAGGTGGAAAAACCATCCAAATTTTTCTTGGAGTACTAACAATGTAGGAGGCCAAGCAAGACTATAAGGACCTCTTATATTTCAGTAAGACCAACGTGGGTCCTTCAAGAACAAGATGGATAAGACAATGGATACGTTGTGCTCCAAATTTTCAAGCTAGGAGGAAAGCAAGAAGTGGATAGAGGCATAGTTAGACCAAATTGTGAAGAACCATGTTTCATCCATCCAGAACTTGGAGGTATAGGAAGGTCCACCTGTTAATGATTTATCATTTAGAAGTGCACGTAGTGTACCAAACAATACTAAGGCTAATCCAAGAGAGCATTTGAAGGCTATCAAAGTTATCATTGGTCATGATCTTAAGGAGGAAATGGAAGAGGGTGAGAGTGCCATAAGAGAGACCCAGGAGAAAAAAAAAGAAGAAGAATAGGAAGAGGAGAAGCCCTACATTTCACCACCACCGTACAAGCCAAAGATCCCTTACCTATAAGGGTTACAACCAAATTAAGCAGCTGAAAAAGTTTCTAAGTTCTTTAAGAAGGTTTAGAACTTATCATTTATGGATGTCTTGTAGAAAATCCCTAAGTATGTTTCTGATAGATATCCTAACCAAAAATTCGACTTGGGATGACAACTAAACGATGGAATGGATTGGAAGTTGTAGTAAAATTATCACCAGCCACATGCCATCCAAGTTACAAGATCTATGGAATTTTACTATTTCATGTGTTTTCGGTAACTTGTCATTTTCTAATTGTTTGTGTGATTTAGGAGTACTTATTAATGTGATGCCTTTATCCATTTTTAGGAAATTGGGGTTAGGTGAGGTGAAGCCGACTTTAATGCTCATACAACTAGAGGATCACATATTAGGGAAGCCAGATGGGTTGATGGAAGATGTGCCCATCAAAGTTGATAAATTCTTCATTCTTATTTATTTTGTAGTACTAGATTTTGAAGAATATAAGAGCTGGCCATTGATCCTTGCTAGGCCTTTCAGTAATACTGGTAAGGGTTTAATTAATGTCCATAAGGGAATGTTAATCTTTCGCATTGGTGATGAGAGAGTAGTGTTTGACATAGGCAAGAAGTTAAAAGATCCTGTGAAAAGAAATTCTTACATGAAGTTAGATGTGATTAATGAGTGTGGAAAGAAGGAAGAGATTTGAAAGATGATAAAGGAGTTAGGAAGAATGAGGAGTTAGGTGAGCAGTTGAAGTAAGAGCCTTTAGGAAAAACAAATGCCATTCCCCTATTTTCCTTTGTGAGACCATCGATACTTAAGTTAAAACCTTTACTTCCAAATTTAAGACATGCCTCCTTGCTTGAAGGAAAAATACTACCCATGGTTATCTATAGCAATTCAACCTTAGAACAAGAAAAGAGGGTAGTTATGGTGAGAAAGAAGAGCATTACAGAAAAGTTGAAATTGATTCCTTGTAAACTCAAATCTAGGGGGAGAAGACCATTTGAGGTGGCTTATATTTGCAAGCATGGGGAGGTTGGAGTGAAAGGATTCAAGAGAAAAACGTTCAAGACTTTTAAGCATCATGGAAAGTTTTATTTTGGAGACTTTACTTCAAGACAAAAGGGGCTAATTTCTTCTGTTTTAGTTTTTTGAAAGATTGACTTGGTGATATTAAAGCTAATGACCTTAACTTAACATGTTTTTCTTTTTTGGTTTGTGTCTCTTTGTCAAGTTTTGTGTGCTTGCTATGATTTTCATTTTTTTTTATATTTAGCTTGTTTTACCTTTGAATCTCTTGACGATTAGGTTACCTAATCATTTCTTGAAGGTTTGTTCTAATGAAAGACCAAACAAGGAAGAAGATTTTTATGCCTTAGAATGACAGACACCACCATAAGCTCTTCTTACCCTTAATCTCTTTGTGTTTTGTATTTTATTATGTCATTGGTTGGGTTTGGGTGCTCCCCTTCCCATATTGAGGACAATGGGTTGTTCAAGTATGGGAGGTAGTCATTACATTTATGTTTGCATTTTTTTTCATGTTTTAGGTATAGTAGATTGATATTTTACTATTTTTATTTCTTCTTGAAGCAATAGAACCACACTTAAATCATTTAGATTTGTGTTGCCATAAGATTCTATCATGCAAGTTGGAATAAGATTAAATGCATGTGTGAACCCAAATTAGGTTACTTAAGTGGAGAGTGAATCATGTTGAGGGATGAAAGTAGTTAGTTTCATAAGTTTATTCAGAATTTCACATTTGAGTAGTGAGGTAATGTATATAAGCATAATGGATTTTCAGTTGGGCCTATATAAGGAATTGAGCCTTTAAGACATCATTCTACAGTCATTTGACTTCTTTTTTGTGTGGTTATTCCTTAGGTAATTACCTTCAGAACTTGCTTTGAATAAGTTAAAATCTATTGGATCCATATTAGAGGCTTTTTGCTTATTTCGCTCTGATCTATTCCTCTCATTAGACCACATACAACTGTGGCTCACCAACTCTTCTAAAAGATCATGAGCTATATCAATAGTTTTCCTCATCAAAGATCATTCTGCAACAACATCTATAGTTCCTCTAGTGCTCATATTCACCCCATTGTAGAAGGTTTGTAAGAGAAACTCCCTTGGAAGGTTATGGTATAGGCAGATTCTTTATAACTCTTTAAACCTCTCCTAGGCTTCATACAATGACTCCCTATCACTTTGCTGGAAGTTTGCAATTTTTTTGAAAATCCTTGTCGTCTTGGTTAATGGGAAGTTCTTCGAAAGAAATGCTTGGGTGAGCCACTTTGATGTAGTAATTTGACTTGAATTGAGGAAATTCAACCATGCTTTGAATTCATCCTTTAAAGTAAATGGGAACAACCTCCTCGTTACTGCATCATTTGACATCCCATTAAATCGAAAGGTATCACAAATCTCTAGAAAAATAGAATGGTGGGAGTTGAGATCTTCATTCGACAACCCATAAAATTGGACATCACTTTGAAGTATGATGAGAAGTGTTAAATTTATCTCAAAAATTTTTCTTGTATATTAGGTTATGTAACTCCTTGTTGACAGAAACTTTCCCTCATAAAATCCATCAATTTTCTTTTGTCCCCTCCTTGTTCAGCTTCTTCTTCCATATTCCTTTGTGTTTCATCTTGATGTCTAGCATTTCCCAACTCTTGTTCGTGCCTTGTAATATCTAGTAACTCTTCATCACTGAATTTTATAGACCTTCACGTGCGTCTTTTTATTTTCTTTTCTTTATAACATTTGAAATAACAATAACATTCTAACTCTTTGTGGTTTGATCCTACATTACCATCTACTGCATTGTGAGGTCTAGTTAGGTATTATCATTTTATAGTTGGGGACATGTTATCAATCTTTCCAATTGCCACTTATTATTTCAGATCCTATAGTTTTTGAAAACGCAGCTAGCAAAGAAGAATGAGAAAAAATTGTGGTCGAAGAGTTGATAATAACTAAAAAGCATAAAACATGGGGAAATAGCAGACGTACTAGAAGGACCTAAGCTAGCATAAAGAACAAATATCAATTTAATAAAATTGAAACTACACAAGTTTTAGGATATGAAATTTTTAATAAGTCAAAAGATTTGAACATATTTACCTTTTCTTGCAAGAAATTCTTAAATTTAAATGTCATCCTTAGAAAGGAATTATTGTCATTAAAGTGTTTTTAAAAAGTTTTGGTAGGTAGGCTTTCATATTTTTAGGATATGAAATTCTTAATTTGTAAAAAAATTCACTTACTCATTATGTAACTTACCTTAGCTAATTATTCAATAATCTATCCTACTTGGCTATTCTCACCTTCCATTTGCAACATAATGAAACATGGAGTTCACATTACTCTTTTGATTACCATTTTCATTCAAAGCAATTGAATCCACTTACCCTTGAAGGATATGATAATATGAAATCCTTCACAAAGCATAAAATTTAGAAATATGATACATGAGTTTTGAACACATGATAGTAAAAGGTCAACTTTCAAATTTTTATATTAGTTTTAGCTATTGCAAATGTTTCTCCAATCAGGTTAACAAGATTAGAGTTCAAGCAATCTCATGAATATTATTGAAGACAATAATGAAGATTAAATTTTTTGTATACATTAGATGTAATTATTATGTTATTTAAAATTTTGAGACATACATATATATCTTGTTTCTGTGTTATTATCTTTGAAGATATATATATATGAATAAAATTTTCCATGTGGAACTATATATGATGTCTTAGTACCTAATATATAATTATGATCATTATGTTACAAGTGCAATGTTATTCGTATATATGAGATGTATAGTTTTAGGGAATTATGCGTTCTTGTATTAAAAATTTTTAATTGGAACTTTCTAATAAACTTGAGTTGCAAGTGCTATATGACTTAGATTGTTTTAGTTGGTAGTAGGAAAAAGATGGAAGAAAAGGGAAAGATGGAATAAGTTGAAGTGGGCATGTGGAAGAGTAAAATTTAATTTTTCTTATGCAACAGTTAATATCTAAGTGTAGAAGAATAAAGTTTTATTTGTAATTATGAGTCATCTATAATAACTAGAAGAGCTAAGAAAAGTCCCAAATCCATTATTAATGAGTTTAAAGTTATGTTAAAGCTAATGTTGTGGTCATTTTTACTACTTTGTAATTGAAAATAAAGTGATGAAGACAAGTAATATGAACTCCATAATTGAAACTAGTTATAGTGATTATTATTATTTATTTTAAAAGAGTTATTGCATTGTAGGTACCTATGAATTATAATATGATAAAGATAGACTTTAGTAGGGAAGCTTATATGTGAAAAAAGATTTTATTTTGTTTATGAGGTTGTAGTTAGAACATATGATGTGAACATATAAGAAGATAATTGAAGATTAATCTATCTTGTTAAATCACTTCATAGCTTGGAGAACACAGACATGTAATGTAAAATGAAGTTCATAATTTCTTTGTAGAATATGATGATAATCTCTGTATAAATTAGTAGTGTCATTCTTCAGTCAAAGTGTATTTAATTTATAATGTAATGATATATTTTAAGGATGTAATGGCTGTTTTCTATATAGATAAAGTATAATTTTTAGTAGTTTAATAATTTCAAGCATGCGCTTAAATGTCATAATTAACTTAATGTAAAATATTGATTATTGTATTTTGAAATGGAATTTATTATTTTGTGAATTAATATCTTTTGAAAGTTTATTAATATTTCCTTATAAAAGTTTTTTTACAATTTAATATATCTAATTTTTATTCTGAACAATATATGTGATATTATATGTTCAGAGATATATAATTAATGGTATGCATTTGAATGATGTAGATAACTTAGCATAAACTGGTATACATTTAGATTTGACTGTACCCTTTCTCTTGTGAATAGTATTTTTATATAGTCTACTTGTTTTTTTCTATGTAACAAAGTGCTATTACATATGTATGGAAAATATATAATTAAGTGTAATGGCATTTTTGGTAAAATATAATATGGTTTTTTTATAAAATGTTTTGTTGTTTTATATATAATTTGGTAGTATTATGGAGATATAAATTAAAAAATGTAAAGAACTTTATAAACCTTAGACCTTGATAGGGACCAAATCACAAACCTTTTAGGCATGCTTTTATAATTGTAATTTTAGGTTTGAGGGGAAATTCCATGTATATTGCATGTATAATTTGTTAATTCTTGAGTAAGATGTTGCTTATATTTCTTTTCCCAAATGTTTATGTTTTTCAAGGACATTACTGAGTAATGTGAAGCATGTTTTTTAGTTAGATGGATTGTTAACAAATTTGAGAAGCAATAGCATTAAGTTATACAATTCCGAACTAAATATCAAGGCAGTAAGATGAACGATAGAGAGCACAATAGGAACATGTCAAGAAAAAAAAACTTATAGGGGCTGATTTCGAGGCTCATAGGCATGAGAATGGATATGATATTTATATATAGGAGTGTATGGTTTTGTTTAAGAAGGAGAGCTAGGTCAAGACTTGGTAAGGCCCTTTTGCTTATTTACATGATTTCAGGTATTTTTCTTAAGAATTTTTATCCTTGAAGTCTTATCAATGCCACCAAATTTCAAATGGTGGATTTTAAGCCATCTTAATAAGAGCTGGAGCAAGATGGAAGGAGAGAATTGGAACTATACAAAAGGATTTAAATATTAAATGCAATTTTTCAACAAGAATAATAAAGAAGTCAAAGGATTCAAATATCATACTCATAAACCTTTTTTCTCGATTATTGTTATGCATTTAATTATGTTTATGAACTAATTATCTTATAGATGATTATGAATTCTAAGACGTATTGCTTTAGAATGTTCCGTTGATTCAAAATTGAATTTCGAGATTTTGCCTTGAATTTTTCAATGGAATTAATTTAATTTATTTTTATTGTTACATAAATGTGAATTTTAATTCCAATTATGTGATTTCATATATTTAGACTGAGAGATCATATATATGAATAGATCAATCCATTGGTAATGAATCTTTCAAGGAGACCTAGAGATAAGCTTATATGAGATTTCCATATTAGGTGCCAACTTAATTCAAAAAATAGGTTTTATATAACATATTAACGCATTCAATTGATTTATCAAGGGGACAGGAACTACATAACTTGAGAGGCAGTTTAGTTCAATTTAGATTGTAGTTCAATCACTCATCCAATTTAATAGGTTATCTAAGATGAATAGGAAGACCTTTAGTGTTTCAATATTTCTCATATATTGAAAAATTAAAGTAAAAGAAATTATTCTACTATATGATTGGTGCACTTGCCCATTCATGGTCTTAGTGTTGATCTTTATAAGATATAGGATTCAATTTTATTACGACTTATAGGTGTACTTAGACCTTAACAAGTTGCCAGCAATGTTGTTGAGGACTATGTCAAATTCTTAGGATATTGTACTTTTTGTTAACCATCCATCACTTTTTTTGGTTTTATTCCTGTTTGTTTTAATTTTCTACAGTCTTTGTTTATGACCTTTTATTCTCTTGATGTTACATTTGTTCTTTTAATTTTTAGCTTAAGCACTCTATTGCATGATAAGAAATCATTATATGAACATGTTTGAGTATGATCCTAAAATTAAAAGAATATTTTGTAGAACTTTTAGGGAGAATAAATCTAATGGATGTTAAAAGCTTCAAGTTCAGGATCTACATTTTAAAGGAATCATAGACAGAGAGTTTGGACCTTGAGTTTAGTTACTTATGGCGAATTTATCGTGATCCTATTTATAAAGAACTAAACCTAATATACACTAGTTATGGGTGGAGATAACTAGTTTTGAAATAAAACCCCAAATGTTCAAATGCTCAAGAATCACATTTAATCTGATGGGTTAGCAAAAAAATATCCAAAATCTCATATTACTAATTTTTTAAAGATTTGGGATGCCTTGAAGTTAAATGGTGTATCTTAAGAAGTAGTGATATTGATAGTATTTCCATTCACTCTAAGGAGTATAGCCAAGTCTTGCCTTAAATCCAATCAAGCTGGTTCTATTACCTCTTACAACTAACTGGCCAAAAAGTTCTTCACAAGGTATTTCACTCCATCTCATTAAGGTAAGATGTGCAATGAGATTATTTATTTTCAGCAGTACGAGCAAGATGATTTGTTTATGGCTTACAAGCCTTGGAAGAATATGTTGAGGTAGTGCTTCTATCACAACTTTGATTTGGGGATGCTTGTGCAAACTTGTTGTGGTGCTTTAAGATTTGCAACAAAATAACTCATTGAAGCATCCTCTGGTGGTACTACTAGTTCCAAGATCCCTGAACAATTTTAGAAGCTTATAGAGACAATTTCAATCAATACTTACTAGTTTGGAAACACATATCAAAAGCCTAAATCTAGTGGGATGTAAAAAGCATTGACACAATATCATCATTAGAGGCTACGGTTAATGCTCTGATAAGAAAATTGGATAATGTGATAGTGCAATTCGCATTATTAACCAATTCGATTATATTTGAAATTTATAGAATAATCCCCGTAACAACACTAACCGAGGGTGGAAGAATCACTTGGAATTTTCGTGGAAGGGTCAAGATTAGTAGGGATAGAACCAATTGTCTAGTTTCTAATAACAACAACAACAACCTAAGCATCTCAGTTTAAAGGAGCTCCTAACTAGGCACATTATGACCTCAACTGCTCATTTTTAGACAATAAAAGCCTTGATCAAGAATCTGAAAAAACAAGTGGGGCCAATTGCCAAGAGTGCATCGACGACATCATTAGGTACCTTACTAGGTAACGTGGAGAAAATTTCCAGTGAACAAGTACATACGGTGTTTATGAATGGTGATAAAGATGCATATAAAAAGGTAGAAGGAAAAGATAAGGAAGGTGTGAATATTGAATACGGTAAAGAATTTGATAAAGAGTAAAAAGGACCTAAAACAAGAACGAGAAGAATTAGAAGAAGAAGAATAAAGAGCTTAAGGGATGTAAGTTGCAGCTTTCGTATCCTAGAATATTTAACATTAAGCAATTGGAGGAGTACATAGGTAAGTGCCTAGACCTCATTATGAATTTAGATGCTAGTACTCCACTTGTTGAATCCTTTATCTAGGAGCCAAAGTACACAAAGTTGTTGCATGATGTACTTTTAACTAATAAGTCAAAGGATCCCTCAAAGATGATGAGTGATAGATGTGTAATGATATCATTCAACAAACATATAAGTTAAAAGACCTAAAAAAATTCTCAATCCCTTGCCGTATTTGTAATTTGCACTTAAATGATGCATTACGGTATAAATCTCATGTCAGATAAATTATTTAATGAATTATGAGTAGAAATCACAGAGCCTTTTAGGACGATCATATAATTGGTCAATTGATCTAATAAGTATCCTTAGGTATAGTTTAGGATGTATTAACAAAAGTTAATAGATTCCTCTTTCTTATTGATTTCTTGATCATAGATGTAGAGGATAAGGATGAAATATCTTTGATTCTGGTAGGCCCTTTCTAGAAATTTTTGAAAGCTTTGATTGACATTTTAGAAAAATAATTTTGATTCTTAAAATCGAAGATGAATCTTGTACCTTCTTTAATTTTGAAACAATTAAGTAATATTTTATTGAAAAACAAAATTCTTCTATTGGAAATTATATTGATAGACCTTGTAGTTCGTTGCAAGAGAAAAATAAAATATAAGTATTTAGAGTTCAATTTGTTGACGATGTCGGGCATTGAGTGTTAAAAAGAAGAGATGAGTCCAACCCTTAACATGAAGGAGCTTGATGAGTTGAGCAAAGAAGAGGAAAAGTATATAATAAGCTCCAAAGGAAATATTAAGCAGAAAAGAGGGCTTGAAGCATGAAAGTTGATAAGGGTTAAGTGAAAAGAGGTCACCAGAAAAAGACATTGAATAATTACCCGTTGCGAGGCAACTGAACATTTATTTCTTTACATTTAATTGCTCTTTACTTTGATTATTTAGATTTGTTGCAAGAAGGTTATATTTTAGAATTTTTTATTTTTCCTTTCGTTTCATATCATTCATGGTGGCCAAATTGATATAAATTCAATTACTTTTGTTTAAGGTTTAATTATAAATGGCTATGGAATAAAAAATGGATGAAAAATGGAAAAATTGGACAAATGAGATCAATATTCCATGGCCTAGGCAGAAAGGATCACAAGTTAGGTCACGATTGTGACCTAACCTATAAGGGTGTTGAGTCTTTGAGTTTAAAATGCCTAAACCAGCTCTCCTCCCATTTTTCCAACCATCTTTTAATCCTAACCCAATTCTCTCATCTCTCATCACCTCTTTTTTATCACTAAATAAGCCTTCAAACTTCATTTTTATGCACTAATTCATTAGCTTGTCATCAAATCAAGAAGGTATGAGCTTCATCTTCACATTGAACACTTATAATTTGGGATTTTCTTTTCCATGATTTTATTGTTTATACATGAATAGGAATTTTTTAGTCTACTTTTGATTTTTCATCAATCTTGAGGATAGTTGTTGATTTAAGATGTCCTATTATAAGAAATACCCCGTATTTACCGTTACCCATTCACATATGAATTAATTTGTATGATTTTCCACGTAGGTATATGGATGATGTAAAAATTTCACCTTGTTACTTTGAAATTGTGGTTTTGACATGTTTATTGCTTGATTGAGATGTTTTAATACTCTAACTCTCAGATTTTAGATACTCAAGAAATTGCACACTATAACAAGTAGCTGTATGGTGTTTAAGGATTAGGAGTAGTTTGAAATAATGAACGTTGTTAGATAAACTTGGAGGCTAGAGGATGGGATGTCTTTATGGAGATAAAAGAGCCAGGTTATTAGAACCTTTTATACAAGTTCCTGGCTACCTTCTAGTTTAAGAAACATTTGATAAAGATAAAAGATAATGACCTGGTCTAGTTTTAGTTGGTTGGTAAAAAATTTTCAATTTAATATTGGGATTTTGGCTGTAAAGCTTCCAACTGAAGAAATAAAAGATCTACTAAAAACCAATAATGCAAGGTTTGACTTTCAGAGTCGATGCACTTGCTTACAGTTTTATAGTAAGACTAGAAATGACAAGTTTTAAGCATAAATGACAAAGAGTTATAAGATTAGGACAGTGGTACTTCAGATTATTCCTTAACTGATAACATATACTATATTGTCTAAATAATATATTTTTTGGCTGGTGAATTTAAATGGTCTCAATTACTCATAGTGCATGGTAAATGATGATAGATCCAATATATGGGGTGCTTTGGCTCTTTACTTTAGCCATCAGAGTATGAAGATGAGAGGATCACTTAGTGGATGTTCTTATATTATGAGCATTTAAAAATTTGTTATTCAATTGAAAAATTTTCAAAATATTAGTACTTATTTACATATTATCCTTAAATATTCCATTGCAAGAAAAACACAGAGAAAGAAAGCTCTAGTTCTAATAAATTGTTGATGTGAGGAATCCAAAGCTTTTCAAAGTTGCTATTTTTACTGAGATGATTATTAAAACCTTGGAAGAAAAAAAATGCTAACTTTCTAAGACTAAACTCTCCCATGTATAAATTAAGACTTGTATGCTTCTAAAGGAAAATTAAAAGCCAAAAAAAAAAAAGGCCAGAGTAGACATTCAGGGAACATTATACATGTAGGTCCACTCATTTGGGTTTAGACTTCAGCCCAATCCAAATGGACAAAAAATAAATGATGATAAAAATAATTGTGAAGATGTTCCAAAATTCGTTAAAACAAGCCACCATTATTTCTTTTCTTGGATCTTTAGTTAAATGATTTGGTTAAATACTGGTGAGTTGTTTTAATTTCCAATTTTGTTCCCTTTTAGCTTCTTTAGGGTCGTGTTATTTTAGAGAGGTGCTTAAGGAGTGCGATTGGGATTTTAACCAAGGAGAAACTAATTTGAGCTTGTGATGAAACAGAGGTTGGTTGGAGAGTAGTGTTCTTGCTTAGTTTAGTCTAGGGATGTGAGGCGAGACTCAGAGGAGGAGAAGAGATATGTTGAACCAAAGAAAATTCCATCTTATTTTCATGATGACAAAACATCTTTACTGTTAATATTTTTGTTTAAGTGTGTATAATGATAGGTTGATTGGAGCATTTGAGTAAGAAAATATTGATTTTTAAACAAAGGGAGGATCGGTCTACCGAATATGGATCGATTGACCGAACACCAGTGCTAAAGGGAGCATCGACCGACTAAAAGAAGATCGATCAACCGAACCATAGAGATTGGTTGATCGAACGAACTTGTTGAGAAGATCAACTGACTGAATATGAAGATTAGTTGGCCGAACCAGTACCAATCAACAGGTTAAAATACCAGTCGACCGAATGAAGTAAAACTACGAAGATTAGTCGATCAAATATGTTCATCTATTAACCGAATAAAGAAGATTAGGAGCGAATTATGAGGAATGGTCATATTACACTATAGTAACAATATTTGTCCAACGGTCCAAAGGAATTAATTAGGATATGAACATCGCCCAACAGATAAATTCATCCTTATTTATCTATAAATAGGATTAAGCAATGTCAGATAGTGAATTATTAAAAAGGAAGAAAAAGAGAAGTGATACAAGTGTTTGGAGTTCATATTTGAGTTTAGTTTTTGTGTCGTGAGCTTGTGAGCTTGTGAGCTTATTAGTATGTTTGATTCTTGAGCCTACAAAAAAGATTTGAGAGGTTATTTTTTAGCCTATAAAAAGGATTTAAGAGGTTATTCTTGAGCTTATAAAAAGGATTTGAGAGGTTATTCTTGAACCTTAGAAAAAGGAAGAAAGGTTATTCTTAAGCCTTGAAAAAGAAAAGTGGGTTATCCTTGGGCCTAAAAGGATTTGTAAGTTGTAATTAATTTTACATATGTATTTCTTGTATTACTTTCAATAATTATAAGTGTTTCTTATCTTATTTGTTTAATAATTATTTATTTAGCTTCCACAAATTATTGTTGATTTTATTCTTGTGTTTTTGCTTAAAATATTCTTAGAACCTAATTCACCCCCTCTTAGGTTTCACTTAGGACCAACAATTGGTATTAGAGTATAGGTCTCACTTTGAGCTTAAATTCCAATGAATTTGTGAGAAAAGATCAAATGACACATTTCATGAATTCCATAGGTTCCTCATATAGCTTAGATGGACACAATCCACATGGAACACCTTTCTTCGATGGTATGAATTATATATATTGGAAGAATAGGATGAGATGTTACGTAATGGGGGAAAATATTGATTTCTAGACAATGGTAACTTAATTTTTTCTATGCCTACCAAACTTATAGGAAATGAAATAGTCCTAAAGAAAGAGAATGAGTGGAACCTAGATGAAAGGAAGTCCATATCTTTGAACAGTAAGACTATGCATATCTTGTATTATACTTTAAGCATGGAAGAATACAATAGAATTGCAATTTGTGAAACTACATATGATATATGGCATACTCTTAAAATTACTCATGAAGGTACTAATTAGGTCAAGGAGACCAAAATAGATATGTTTACTCACACTTATGAAATTTTTCGTATGATGCATGATGAGATATTTCTTGAATGTATGCTTGTTTTAATAATATTATAAATGCGCTAAAAGGTTTAGGTAAGACCTATTCTAGTGTTGAGCTATGTAGGAAAATTTTAATGTCCCTACCAAAGACATGGGAAATAAAGGTGATGGCAATATAAGAAGTTAAGGACCTCAACACACTTCCTCTCGACAAACTCATTGGTTCACTCTTAAATCACGAGGTGAGACTGAAAAATATTCAAGAAGAACAAGAGACGTCAAAGAAGAAAAATATGGCATTCAAAGCAGCCAAAAATGAATAATCTTCACTTGGAAATGAAAATGAGGATCTTACATTCATCATAAGGAGGCTAAAGAAGTTCATGCAAAATGCCTCAATGCATAAAAAAGGTACGTCTTATTCAAAATATAAGTTATCTAACACAACATGTTTTGAGTGTGGTGTAAAAGGACATTTCAGATCACAATGCCCCACATCTACAAAAAGAATAAGAAAACGACAAGAAGAAAGAAAAACAGATGTGGAAGAGAGAAAAAAAAGACTTCAAGAAAAAGAAAGCATTGAATGTCGTATGATCCAAATCTAACGATTCCAAAGAAGAAGAGGTGACCAACATGTGCTTTATGACACACAACGAGGTATTTTATTCTGCTAGTAAAGATGAATGTGATTATACACATGATGAGGTGTTAGAACATATAGAAGAATTAACTAAAAAGAACAAGGAATTGCTTGATAAACACAAGAAAGCTTTAGAAGAATTAGATGCATGTAAATAGGAAAATAATGACCTAAAAAAAGATATGGCCTTAATTAATAAAGACAATGATGAGCTTGTAAATGAAAATAGGTCCCAAAAGAAAAATATTGAATCCCTCAAGGAATCACTTGAAAAATTCAATAAGGGAAAAGGAAAACTAAATACTTTATTGAGTGTTTAAAAGTTTGGAAGTGATAAACATGGTTTAGGATATAGTAATGAAAATGGGACATTTACTAGTAAGACTGTTTTTGTGAAGGCAAAGAACTTAGAAGATGAATATACTCCTAGGAATGTTCAGAATGCATCTAGTAAACTGTAAACTAAGCATCATGCATTCATATACACATCAAGACCTAGAAAATTCTCTTAACATTGATTTAATAGTAAAAGGACCCTCACACATCCTACACAAAATACTCGACAAAGTTTTTATCATGATCTTAGACATAGAAATGATTAGAGGAATGCTTATAGGACTTACACTCCATTATTTTGCACGTATTTTGGCTATCATGGACATGTTTCCTATTTTTCATATGATCAACTAAATAATTTCTCAAATGGTTACAAAAATAACAAATTTTATAAGAAAAAACCATATGAATTCCGAAAATTAAATACTTGTTCTTTTTTTCCATGTTTTTCAATTGATTATGGTTTATGGTTTATAGTTTACTGTTTGTATGTTTTTATCAACCCTAGATGTTCAGTCGACCTAACGACTGACATCGGTCGACCAAATGTAGTTCAGTCAATTGATGGATAGGTTCGGTCGACTGATAGTAAAAGCTTAAGTGTTCAATTGATCGATGCAGTGTGTTCGGTCGACTGATCGACCAGATCAGTTAAAAACTTCATTTCTCTTGTAATTCATAAATTTGCTTGAGATTTTCTCTGTACTCCTGTTTAAACTAAATGTGTTAAATTTTTGACCATATTTTTAAAGTTGTGATTAAATTTCTTTGTAATTTTTTTATGTAACTTTTATCCAAATTTATAGTTTAAAAGGTATGAGTTAGGTATACTAACATTTAAGGACCCTAGATAAGATGGGTACCTAACATTGT
>JAOXYD010258529.1:0-15923 GCA_028565735.1 Pinacopodium congolense
GTTGATCTTCATCCTTTAAATAAGATCACTTGTGAAATTTGTAACAAGATGTTAAAGAATGCATATAGGTGTTGGTTGTTCACTGAACCACTAAAAAATATCAGTTTATAGCTCTCTTCCTTTTCTTTTCACTTGTTAAGTTCATTTTATTTCTAACATTATTATTATATTGTTTCATATTCAACATTATATTAAGAAGAAAATTTTTATTAGGTTCAAAGACTTAGAAAATTTTAATGTCATCTAATTCACCTTCCTTTTAGTTACCATATAAGGGCCAATAGGTGTCATTTCTTAATAAGTTAAGTGCCATTATGGTCTTTGGAAAATCAAAGATAGAACGAGAAATTAAGACTAATTATGCAAAATCCTTACAAAACTATACTAATTTTATATATTCAATTATATAGGATTGCATTTTTGTTATCTATATAGGAAGATTCTAAAAAATTAATTATATGGGAGTGCCTTTTTATTTTCATTCTATACATTTAGTTTCAAATAATTATCTATGTTTTTTATACATGAGTGGATTTTACTATTAGAGAAAATATTACTTGTCCTAATATAAGAAAGATCTAAAGGAATCTTGAAACTAGATAACTAGACCTAATTAAATTCATGCACTTCTCAACATAACTTTAGTTAGTGTAGTAATTTATTTTTTAATTTAACATTTAATATTCATATCTCATGATTTATTAGGGTAAATAATAATTCGATGGTTTAGACTAGTATTAACTAAAATTCTCGTGATTGGTGCACTTCTATAAAAGAGATAAGTAATAGAAGTTAGTTCAATGAGAACTTTAACTCGTATGATTAAGTTTTGACACTGCAATCAAGCAGGGTTTAT
Source organism: Pinacopodium congolense (assembly GCA_028565735.1). Taxonomy (NCBI): domain Eukaryota; kingdom Viridiplantae; phylum Streptophyta; class Magnoliopsida; order Malpighiales; family Erythroxylaceae; genus Pinacopodium; species Pinacopodium congolense. The sequence goes on from JAOXYD010258529.1 coordinate 857, forward strand.
AATATTAAGAGAAGTTAAAAATATTCTATTGTAATTTTTAATTTACACACTTGATTGTTTTCTCAGGTTACATGTAGATGCTATAGTGCATAACAAAAAGCATAAATTTTAATCATGTTAAAGTTGATCTTGAAATTGAGATAGTAGCACTTTAAGCCCATAGAGAAAGAGAAAGGATTAAACAAGAATAAGAAATAGAGTCAAGATTGCAAAACTTAGGAGGCTTAGCTGAGGAGAATAGACCAAGGCCTATGTTCGACTATATGAAGCCATCAATTTATGGAACAAAATCAAGCATTGCAAGACTATTAATAACTATGAATAGTTTTAAGATTAAACCTAACACCATCCAAATGGTGCAATAATTCATTCAATTTGACAAATTTCCAAATGAAGATCCCAATGCACATAGTATGAATTGTCTAGAGATTTATTACAAATTTATGGTTAATGGATCCTCAGATCCTACCGTTCGATTGGGATTACTCTAAGTCTCTTTGATAGATCGAGAAAAATAATAGTTGAAGTCTTTACCACATAGTTCAATCAACACTTTAAAAAACTTGGGCAGAGAAATTCTTACTTAAATATTTCCCATTTATTAAGATTGTCAAATTAAGGAATGACTTCTTTTCATTTGCACAATGGAGAGTGAAACAATATATGAGATGTGAGAGAGACATTAGGATCTCCTAAAATGGTTCCTAGATCTTGGATTACCAACTTGGCTATAAGTGCAAACATTTTACAAATGGCTTAATAGTGTAATAAAGTAGATGATAGACATAATAAATGAATGGACCTTGACTAAAAAAAATGCATAAAGTATCCCAAAAGTTGATTAAAGAGATGGTAATGAATAATTACTAGTGGTAGTTCAATAGAAGTAGATCAGTTAAGATAGTAGGGATTCATCAAGTGAATTATATAACTACAAAGGCAACTTAACTTAAGCTTATGAGAAAGAAGACAGACAACTTGCGTATGTCCAATAAATAAGGTAGTAGTGGTGATGTATTGTGATTGGCACGAGGGAAATCACGAGAGTCAAGATTATCAAGTAAGTAACACCTTTGTAAATTCGAAGCAAGTGGATTACATGGGTCATGTTCCAATAGGCAACAGCCCTTACAGTAACACATATAATATGGGATGAGAACAACATCCAAACTTCTCTCAAAATATCAAACTAATTTAAGGCCACCTCCACTAGGATGCCATTAATAACAACATGAGAAGAAACCAAGCTTGGAAAAATAAATAATAGAATTTATTTTTACATTAGAGGCCTCCTTTTAGAGCTTAAAAATATCCTAATAAAAAATCTTTAATCCATAACTTAGAGATTCAAATTAGTTAACTTACCAAACTGATCATGAAAAAGCATAAGAGATCTTGCTAAGCAACTTTGTGGTAAATACAAAAGAGCATGTAAATTTGGTGACTTTAAAAAGGTGAAATGAGTTGGAACTTGAGCCATAGAAGAAAAAGTAATTAGTTGTTGAAGAGGAACTAAGGAAGAAAGAGAGTACGAAGGAATTCTATAGCATTGAAGCAAGAGCGAATTAATGCAAAATTTTGTAAATTCATCAAAATTTTAAATTGTTGTATATCAACTTACCTTTGGTGAAATATCATTATAGATGCCAAAGTATAAAAAGTTCTTGAAAGACATCTTGATAAATAGGAGGAAGTTAAAATAACTATTAAACTTGGCATTGAATGAAAACTATTTAGCCATTTTGTAAAACAATCTACCACGAAAAATTAAATATCTAAGTAGTTTCACTATCTCTTGTCTGATTAGTTGTTTATCAATTAAAAGGGCTTTTGCTTATCTAGGTTTTAACATAAATTTGATGCCCTATTACATATTTAAAAATTTGGGTTTGGGGAACCTAAATCAATGTGCATGAGTATTTAATTAGTTGAAAAGTTAGTAAAATATCGTAGAAGCATTATAAAAGATATGTTCAATTAAGGTTGATAAGTTTATATTTGTTGTAGACTTTGTGATTTTGGATATGGATAAGGATACAGGTGTATGTTCAATCTTTGGGCAACATTTCCTAAATATTGGTAAAGAACTAATAATGTGTATAAAGGAAAGTTAATCTTAATGAGAGGGTAAAGAAGTCATGTTTAAACTATTTAAAACCATGAAATACTCTCTTGTTAATTATGATAAATGCTATTTTATGGATTTTTATAGATTATGTTTTATCTTCTTGAATGTAGGAATTTATTTATCAAGAAAAATTTTAGTTATATCTAGATTAAGGATAAGGAATTGAATGGGGAAACCCCTTGATAGTTGAGCAAGTAAAGTCCTTTGAAATAGGTAAGTGTCAAGTGTAAAAAAAAAAAGGTTTATAGAGATAGATAGAAACATTAAGAAGAGATTGAAACTTGCTACTAAAGAGCCATTCGTCTTAGAATTGAAGAAGATAGTAGATCATCTTAACTATGCATTCCTAAGAGAAAATTCCATGTTTTGTATGATCAAAACTGCAAATTTGATCAAGGAGTATAAGGAAAAATTATTACAAATCCTAAGAGAGCATAAGAAGGCCATTTTCATGGAATATATTGGATATTAGATACATTAAACCTTCGTTTTGCACTCATAAAGGCCGATGTAAACATGAAGGAAGTTAGTTGTACAACCAAAAAAGAGGCTTAATCTAAACATGAAGGAAGTTATAAAGGCCAATGTAATAAACTTTTGGATATGGTATACCTTATTAATTTATGGAGGACCCTCAAAACTAGAGAAGTGGTCTTGGTTTTTTTAGTCACACTAACCTAAAATTCTCCTTTAATGATCTTAGACTAGAAATATACAACTTGACTTGGAGTAGAGAATTTGAGCCTGGGATATAGAGTTTCATAATCATCCTTAAGTTGGCTAGGCTATATTCCCAAAGCTGAAGTAAAGTCATGAATAGACATGGAGAATTGCTCTCCACCAAGCTAAAATATGACCCCCTGGTGGTTAGATGCTGGCCATCACTTCAAAACTCAAAGGTAGCCCAAAACTCAAAAAATAGATTTTTTAACTGGATTTGTTAATTTTTGCAAAAGTCTCCCAACTTCTTGCTCAAAAATAGTGGCAAACTAAATCCGTGATTCCTAAGCTCTCTAAGTCATCAAATTTAGTATATTTTGTTAGTTAAACTTTCTAATGAAGTATGGTGTTGTATCTATTGGTGATCATGAAATTGGTGAATTAGATTTCTAGGGCCATGCTATCACTATCTCTAGGAGAAAAGAGCCTATCATGGAGTTCCTTCTTCACCCATTCCATTCGAGATATAATCCAATGGTTAATGCTCATGGTTATGCCCAATAATAGTGGGTAATAAACTATAGAGACAAGTGGACACATTGTCCTGCTAATGTAGTAATCCTTAACATTTCAAACCTTCAAACATGCAATGAGTTTAACCATTTGGTAAAGAATTGCTTGAAATCATGTCACACAATCTAACCTTTCTCAATGAAGAATATGAGTGATTTGTTATAAGTGTCAATTATCATATAAAATAAAATTGGATCTCCATGCAATATAATTTTATAAGTTCTTATTAAGCCATAAGAATGCAATGGATCCAAAATAGGATATAACATTATTAACATTATCTCCATCCTAACATGTTCTATAATCTATAGGAGATCAATTTCGGATCATAAATTATGAAAAAATATCAAAATTTATAATTCAATCAAATCTAAATGAGAAATCATGAAAATCAATGCTAAATGCAATAGGCAATGTAAAATAAAGGTTATTCCTAGTTAAGAACATCCTTAAACAACTTTAATCCTTTATGAGTGGAAAAATAAATCTCAAATAAGAGTAGGAAATTCATTTATGAACAAAACCCTAATTTAAACAACAAAACTCAAAGGAAATGTAAGTGATGATGATTACTCTGTTTATTTGTTGAAAACAAGTGACTTGGAGCACAAAATTAATGTGTTAAGTGGTGGATTTAGTGTAGAAAATTTAGAGGATGGAGGGGATATAAAGAAGAATGAGAGAAAGATGAGAAAAAGAAGGGGGGTCGATGTTCTTTTGTTTAAACCCCAAGCTCGACTTTTCCCTTAATCAAGACCCATCGATGTGGGTCCTTCTTATGGGTTTATGATTTTTTAAGTTCAAGAGGTCCCAAAGTTCCCTAATGCACTCAAAAATGAAATGAAAAACAATAAAAAAAGAGATAAAAAAATGCAAAAGCAAACCTACTTTAAAAGATGCAAAAACAACAATTAAATGGAATTAGGTAAAAAATGATTGGAAGTGGATAAAAGTAAACTAAAATGCGGAAATAATTAGTGGGTTGGCTCCTATAAAGTGCTTATTTAATGTCATTAGCTTGATGAACTCTTTTTTTTTCCAAGTGGTTAATGGCTTCTAAATGGATTCTACTTCCAACCTTTCTTTCTCTTCTTGCTTTTTGAGCTCTTCGTATTCTCCATGTCCTTAACTATCCATTCATATAATTCATCCACATCAAGGGTTGACATTGGCCTTTAATAATAATGCTCATAGATCATTTTAGCTATTAACTTGAACTGTAGAGATCCATCAATTTTAGTCCCCTAAAAAACACTTGTAGTATCGCCAATAACATTATCAAAAGACAAAGTTTGTTATTTCTCATGCAAAGATGACTTGATATTCTCAGGATGTATAAAATTTATGGATTTAACTTTAATTCTAAGCATCAACTTCTTTTCCAAAACATCAATCAATGCTTTTAAGGTGGTTAAAAAATGTCTAACTAGAATTAAATGAATCTCATCCTTATCTTCTATGTCTGGAGTCCTAAAATTAATGGAAAAAAATTTATCAACTTGCACCAAGAAATCTTTAACAATACCCCTAGGATATTTAATCGATCTATTTTCTAATTGTATTCTCGTCCTAGTGAGCTTGGTGATTCTTTGTCCAAATTCATGAAATTGTTTATTAGACATCAGATTAATATAACCTATAAGTCTTGTAATGCATCGTTCAATTTAAGGCTACCAATAGTATAAGGGATTAAGAAACTCCACAGGGCTTTAAGCTTCTATGGTCTTTAATTTTCTGTGGTAGCTTTCCATGATAATGGCAGTACACTCCTAGTTCATTGTCATCCTTAAACCTTTTTTCTTTTTCTTGTAGCATGCACCTTAGTTATAAGCATTGCATTCATCAATTCCTATATAGCAGAATTAGCAAAAGGATTGTTAGTATTCAATCCCTTGATGGAGTTTAAGCACATAACTAGATGCTCCTCTTGTTATCTGTTGCTTGCTTTTTCATAAATCGAACATGATGACTCGCTGGTGCTCTCTTTATCTTCCTTCTTTTCTTTCTCCTTATTTTTTATCTTTTTCTTGAAGTACTAACTCCATGTCCTCTTTCTCAACTTTTGAGAACACCATATGCACTTGGTCCTTTGGATTCTTTTCAGTATTACTAGGTAGAGAACCTGGTCTTTGTTTTGTGATACTCTTAGCAAGCTAGCCCACTTGGTTTTTTAGATTCTTCATAGATGCTTTAATATTTTTAAAATGAGCATTTGTGGAGGTAATGTATTTGGTAGATAGCTCCTCTAATATAGATTGCTTGTGATATTATTGTTGACATTGGAAACTTAGTGGGTGGTTTTGACATTATTGCTCTTAAACTCTATAGGAGAAGTTAGGATGATTACGCCACCCAGGATTGTACATGTCATTGTAAGGGTTGTTTTAGTGTTTTAAAACATAGTCTACTTGCTCTACTTATACGTATACTCTCATTGACTGGAACTCGTAGTTGGGATGGCTGCCTCAATAGAAATCATTGGCTAATACTCAATTTGAGGTAAATGTAACCATATTACTATCTATCATCTTTATAAGGCCTTCAACCTTTGCTTCTAGCAAGGTTATAGAATCTGTGTTGTATGCTCCTCTGGTAGGTTTAGGCTTCGATCTCATGATCCCTCATTGATAGGCGTTCATAGTTATATTCTTGATAATTTCTTGTAGTTGATCGAGAGTCTTGAAACTGGTAGTGCCTTTAGATGAATCGTCTTTTAGTTGCTTCGTGGTAAAACTAAGAGCATCGTGGAATGTTTGCATTAACATTAATAAATTAAAATCGTCACGAAGGCACTTCCTAAGTAGGTCCTTCCAATGCTCCCATGCTTTGTGGATGTTCTCTTTTCCTACTGTTGAAAAGGAATAAATCATTACATAACTTGGTTAAGAGGGAAAGAGGGAAATACATTGTAAAGAATTTTTTACTAGTCAATCCAAAGAAGTGTTCCTCACGACTTCACTCGATTCCTTAGTGTGAAAGGAAATAGCCTTAACCTAATTTATTATTTAGAAATGCCATTCAATTTAAAAGTGTTTCAAATATTTAAAAAGTTGGTGATGTGGGTGTTTTGATCTTCATTGGGTAATCCATCAAACATTACATAGTTTTGTAACATCTAAATCATTTGTGATTTGATTTCTAAACTCTCTCCTTCTACTCATGGCCTTTGTATCCTTGACTCCATTCCTTGTAAAGATAGACGTGAAAGTTCACCCATGGTAAGTGGCACTCATGGTCCTAGCTCTCACTTGATAATTGTCCATTTTTTACACTTGACCTTGCACTACCTTCAGATTTTTGCTCCCTTAAACCTCTCTTGAACATTAGTTCTACCTTAGGATCTCTCTCTGCTAGATTATAGGGGTTATATAAGAAAAACACCTAACTAGAAAAAGGGTAAAAACAAAGAAAAGATCAGGAAACGTAAAGATCTTAAATAAAGATTAAAATGTAAAAAATTAAAGATTTTAAAAATCTAAAAACAAACAAAAACTTGAATAAATAAAGATTAAAATTAAAGGAAATAAAGTTAAAGTAATGAAATATAGAAAACACTAAACAAAATTCATAGTTCTTGTCCACGGTGCCAAAAACTTGATGTATGTGATACATGCCTAAGTTTTAATTAAAAATTTCCAAGAAAAAAAATAACAATATCATAACACATAGCTAGGCAAGTGTACCTATCATAGTGTAATGTAGCTATGGTGACTTCAAGGTCAAATCCATAAGGATTATTATTACTAGTGAATGTCTATCTAAATTATCTAGGTTAACAAAATGCAAAGTGGTTGATTGATTTGATAATTAAATTCAATGAACAATTAATAGTAAATTACTTAAATAAACTCACAAAGGATAACATTAATAATGAAGCTAGGATTTAAGTGATCAATCCGTCTAGGATGTTTACCTATTCATTATTCATCTTGATTTAAATTAATCAATCCTAATCAATGTTTGCATTACAAAACAATTAACAAAGTGAAAGGGAAAGAAATGCTTATAATGAATCATTCTTGCTCCTTGGCTCCTTAATTATGGTTGATGTGAATTCTTTGTCTTGATTATTCAATCCTTATGTTTGTAATTCTTCTTTATGTTAAAAATTAAGTACAAAACCTTTGGAGATGACCTAAGACTTCCAAAACCTTTCTTGGTGGCTCATTATTAATTTTAGAGGCAAGAAGCATCATTAAAATAACCATGGAAGTGTTAATTAGAGAGGGCATCTTGTCACACCCTTGGCCAAGACCTATAGCCGTGGGTCTAAGCTATGATATCTTTTGTTAAGACATTAAGGCTGTGAAAGCTCCCACCTTCCTTTTCATTTTTTGTTCAAACTCCTCCTTCACACTCTTGATGGCCATGAATTTGATGTGTAGGTTCCTCACATGATGTTCTTGCACCGCATAAAATTTTATATCAATCGGATCTCTAGAAGTGAACTTGATTGAGCTTCTTTTATTCTTTTAGTAATGCTTCCTTTATGGCTTGTCATGTGATGTTAAGAATTGGCATGGAACTTCATAACATGATTCTTTAAGTCCTCAAATTGATTCCACCTATTCTAGTTCTAAACGTTCATTAAAATTCTTACCAAGTCCAATAAAACACAAAGAATGATCCTATAAAATGCTCAACAATTCCTATAAAACACAAGTACTAAGATAATCATTACAAAATCATTCCTAATATATATAAATAAGATGCTATGATCTTATTTCTGATAGTTTTTAAATGGTCCTTATACGGGTTCTTCCAAAGAAAAGAGGTATGATAGTGGTGACTATAAAAAGGAATAAGCTTATTTTAGTGAGAACTGTCAATGGATGGAGAGTTTGTATGCACTAAGAAAAATTAAATGATGTAAAAAGGAAGGATTACTTTCCATTACCTTTCATTGATCAAATGCTCTTGCGACTTCCAAGATATACATCTTGATACTTTTTAGAGGAGATTTTTTTAGTTCTTTAAATCCTTATAGCACCTAAAGATAGGAGAAAATGACATTCACATGCCCCTTGTGATGAATCTACCTATAAAGGGATGGATTTTAGTCTATGCAATGCATCAGCTAATTTTCTATGATGTATGAGGGCCATTTTTAATGACATGGTAGAAGGTATTACGGACATATTTATGGATCATTTTTTTAAATTTCTGGTGGTTTTTTTATTCATGCATTAATAATTTAGAGAAGAGTGTTAAAATGTTGTGAAGAAATGAATTTGGTATTAAATTGGAAGAAGTGTTCAATGTATTATACAAAATGGCGTAGTTTTAGGAGGAAAAAAAAGTATCATGGAAGGGGATAGAGATAGGTAGAGCGAGGTAAATACTATTAAAAAATTACTATCCCCCCTTTCAGTTATGGACATTAGGAGCTTTCCTAGACATCCTGAGTTCTATTGTTGATTTATTAATGATTTTGGCAACATTGTTGATCCTTTAATTAAATTATTTGAAAAATATGGTCCCTTTAATTTCTCCAATGAGTGTTTCAATGCATTTAATATCTTTAAAGAGAAATTCATTCATGCCCCAATTATATTAGCCCTAGATTAGAATCTCTCTTTTGAACTAATATGTGATACAAGTGATTTTATAGTTAGAGCAGTGCCTAGCAAAAGAAAGGTTTAGCATTTTCAACCTATTTACTAGGCTAGTAAGACCTTGAGTGAAGCATAAGAAAACTATACAATAACATAGAAGGAATTACTAGTTATAGCATATGTAGTTGTTTTACTAATATTTTAATTCAATCTTAAATTATACCTAAAACTACCTATATGCAAGCATATCTATCATAAGTAATATAATAGATCATATTTGAGTCTAGTTATCATTCCACAAGGATTTAAATATAATTACTAGGTCACTCACATTACAATTATTTAAAAATTATCAATTGCTTGATTAATTAAACTAAGATTACTATGTAAACTAAATCATTCTTAACTAATGCAAAGAAATCGTGATTGCTTATGAAAATTATGAAATGAAAATATATAGCTAAGGTAGTCAATTTTTAATGACTTAATGATAAAAAAACTAATTGTAACGCATAATCTAGGGTGTCTTCATGAATTCAAAACATAATTATGGTTAAGTTATGTCCTATCTTTATTGGTTCTATTTTGCAGTTCTATCATGCAATGAAATTAGGTTATGATCTGAAAAATTAAAAAGCTTAACCCTAAAATATTTTATTTTCAAACTAAGACAGTCACAATTAATTAGAGTTTGTCATTAACTTTTTAAGCTATGTTGTTTATTAACTTATTTTTGAACATTAAACTAAATAAATGAATATTGTAGCCTAAAGGCTAGTTCAAGGTATAACCATATTGAATAAGACATAAGCCGTATACTGACTACCTATCAAATTCTAAAGGATATCAAATCAAGAACAAGACTCATGAACATTTATAACTACTACCTAGTTAGGCCACAATAAATGAATCATCCAGTATGCAAATATAGTATAAATGGTTCAACTTACTCAACGAACTACGAATAGTTATATACATTTAGTTCTTATGGTTTGAGATAGCCTAACATAGTCCAAATGCACTTTAATAACCTATCTGATTCAACTAATTGTTCTATTGCTAAAGGCCTAATAATTGAGAATGGAGTTGGTAAATAGTATAATGTTTCTTTCATGTAAAATGGTAAATACTACATCCAAAAGCTATTATGAAAGTAAACACATCATAGTTAATGGAAAAGTTGAGAGAGGGTGCCTTTTCCCCTATTATGCCTATAAAATTTTTGAACAAGTATTTTACAAAAAGGACCAAAGGTAGTAGGTATAAATGCAATTAGAAAAAGATGATCCAAGCTTTTTGTAACTTGATTACATAACTTACTTAAGGTAAATTTCTTAGATTCTTAGTTATCTTTGAATTTATAATAAGTGGTCAACTTGTTGCAGATAATAATACACTTGAATAAATAAAGTTTCGCATCTAGTTCATGTGAAATTACTCAATTAAAACATCTACGAAGCTAGCCTAAGCTAATAAACAAATTAATTTCACATATTAGTCAAAGAGCACAAAGTATTAATCATAAAGCACACGTCTATTAAATAAAATGAAAATAGAGATAAATATTACAAGAGTATAGAAAACACCATATCTATCTTCGATTTGAATTTAAACTCATAATCAGTTGCCTAACACTTTGAATTATCAAAACTATCTTGAATCTCTAATAGAACCAATTGAAAGCACTAAGCTATTAAAAACTAAAAACTAGAATGAAAAGAGATAAAAACAATAATAAATTTTGCTAAAGGATTGATAAAATGTTTCTGTTAGGTCTCTAAATATGATTGATATATGACTCAATTAGGTCTTAGGCTACCTTTAGAATGGATTGTCAGCATCCCTTGACATCAAGGATAAATAACATTGTTTTACACTCTAATTAATTTATTATTTGAAAAATGGATTTCAACGATGGTTTGCTCGAGCTCAATGGCACTGTTAAAGAGTCACGTAGATCTGCTTATAAGACAACAACTGTGGTCTTGGTGATGCTACCATAAGCCACCAAATAATAAATACCTAACTACTATTCCTACCTAAGTAATAGGGTGAGTTATGGTCAATCTCATGGAGCACTAGTATGTTTATGTTGTTTACAATGTTAGACAAAACAAAAACCTCAACTTTTATGATGTTAAAATAAATAGAAAATATAAGTACAAAATTAACGCAAATAAAAAATAAAAAATATCAAGAAACATATAAAAATAATTTAAAGCTAGATAGAAGCTATTTTCGAGACTTAGGAAATACAATTGATCATAAAAAACATGTAAAAAATATTTGAACTATGATGTTAACCTATAGATATGAATAATTTCTTACAACCTACGTTCCTTAAATTATAGGTCGATCCGATATTGTTGTAAATTTACCCCTAACTACAATATATCCTAAGAGAAGCTCTCTAGATTCAAAGGCATAATAGCATTAAGCAATAGGGAACAACTAACTTAAGCCATAATCTCATAAGTACGAATTGGACAAATTAAAAAATCAAAACCATAAGCTAAATTGATTAAAATTTACTTACATAATCAATTAAATTATTGCTACTTATGGTATTATCTAATGAAAATTATGGATCACAACCTCACACCTAGCATTCAAACTATGAATAACAAATAGGGTGGCCAATCCTACATATAACCCTTAGTTCTTGGCATTTAACCAAAGTTTTAAATTAATCCTAGCATCAAAATACAATACCTATTAAAACCCAATTCAAGTCCAATATCCCCTAATTCATGCCCTAAAGAGGGAAATTCCATGTGATCCACGTGTAAGTTAAGTTAAATTCTATGAATAATATGTTGCTTATATGCTTTCTATGTTAAATTCTATGAATGAGATATTGCATATATTATTTCAATGTTTGAGGATTTTTGATAGGACTTTAATGAACTTTTCATGCATCTTTTGGAATAGAGAAGATGTGGAGTAGATTTGGGGAGCAAGAACATCGAGCAAGGATGCTTTACACCAAATTTTATGACCAAAGTATGGGTAGAGAAGAAGTTATAATAGGAATATCAAGAGGAGCACATGGTTCTAAAGGTCACGACCATAATCCCTATAGCTAGCCTATGATTTCACTCTAGAAGTCATGACTCTGCCTAGGACACTTGTGAGCTATTTGAGGAGAATAACCTATTTTAGCTTATTCTAGGGGTCCTCTTGCCTATATATATATATCCTAGTACCTGCCAAGATAGAAAATATGAATCCTAAGCCATCTCTAAGGGTTTTTGCAAAAGATTGAATTGAAGTTGGATAAAAAAAATCAATATTAGTTTTTGTAACAATTATCCTGAAGGGGTACATGAATTCAAGAGCTTCTCTCATGATCATTTCTATTACCTTTCTCTTATTGATTTTTATTATTGTTCATTGAATGTTTAGGAGCTAAACTTCTTATTAGATTTTTGTTATTATGAACCCTAGGATGTAGATTGCACTATTTTTTTGAGTGAATGTGAAATTTGTAGATTTTCCTTAAATTACCTATGGAATTTAAATGATATAGGTTTTTGAATTGATTATGACTATACAATATTCAATTCCAATATATTATTCAATTCCATAGGTAATGCATCTTACTTGGAGACCTTAGCTATAGAGTTTCATAAAATGCCTGGATTAGGTATAAGCTTAATCAAAACAATAGATTCTGTAGATCATTATTGTATTTAATTTGTAAAGTGAGATAATTTGATGCAATGCTTAGTTTTTTAATTTGAATAGGAATTGCATTGACCATGAACTTATGATTTTACCTAGGAAACCTACAGCCTAAAGCAATACGGAAAGCCTATTACATCTATGTAAGTTAATGAATATAAAGCATTTTAGGAAGATTAATTACTTGAATCCTAACTTTATTATTATAAGTTAATTCGAGTGGGTGGGGTTGCCTTTAGATGAGCCTTCATCTCTTTTGTTTATTTTTTTATTTTCTTCTTAATCAATTGAACATTCAACTAACTTTGAATAGGCTTAGTAGTAAAGATCGAAACTTCACTAATAATGAAGTCCTCGAGGTTTTACACCTAGATTCACTATAGCTATATTCCATACTGATAGGTAAGCTTGCCTCATTGTGTGCTATGGTATTTTTTTAGTAGGAATCTTTTGTATATTTGATTAAAAATTTAGACAACTCCTTAAGCACATCAAGTTTTTGACACCATTGCTGGGGACTGCACCATATTAAGTGTTTTCTATTCTTTGTTAAATTAGCCATTTTTATGTTTTTAAAATTTTTTTGTTTAAGTTTCTACAATCTTTAAATTTTAGTAATTTTAATTTTTTAGAAATTTTTATTTCTTGATCTTTTGGTTGTTCTTTCACTTTTTAGGCTAGTTACCTTCTTATATGACTAGGAGTCATTCGGCAGAGCTATTCGAACTAGATCCTGAAGTAGAGAGTACATTTAAAAGAGGTTTAAAAGCGAAGAAAGAAGAAAGTAATAGCAAGTTTCAGATTTTAGAGCAATAAATAGGCAACATATTGTATAACAATTAGGACTTGTAATACATCTAATTATGGGAGATCTTTCATGATCGTCATTAAAAGGAACATAATTAGGCATCCAAATATTAAGGGTAGAGAGTGTCAATTTTAAAATAAAATTATAGATGATGGCTTCTTGATGAGGACCCAAATGACAATATAGTTAATTTATTGGATATTTGTGACACCTTCAAGCTTAATAAGTTATTAGAAGAAGCAACTAGATTGGGATTACTTTCATTGACACTGAGAAGTAGAGTGAAGATGTGATTGAAATTCAATCCTCTTGGATCTACCATGTCTTGGAACCAACTGAAGAAGAAGTTCCTATCCATGTATTTCCCCTCCCTTTCAGATAGTTAAACTATGTAACGAAATTATTTTTTTTAGTTGTGGGAGTAGGAGAACTTATATGAAGCTTAAGAGCAATGGAAGCATATGTTTAGGAAGTGCCCATATGATGGATTCAACTAAGGCATGCCCATGTAGATGTTTCATGAAGGCTCAAACTTTGGCATAAAATAGTTGATAGAGTTGATAGATGCATCATTTGGTGGCATAACCTACTTTAAGATCTAGAGTAGTTTTAGGAGGTTATTGAGGATATAGCAATGAATACCTGCCAATAGGGTAATGCTTAATAGAAGACTAAGTCTAGTAAAGGAGTGCATAGTATGGATATAATAACTATTTTAGATGCTAAATTGGATGTACCCATAAAGAAACTAGAAGATATGATGGTGACGTTAGCTTCGACCCAATTTATGATGTGCAATTTTTGTAGAGGAGCACAATTGCATCATAAGTTCCAATCAATTGGAGTTTAAGGTCAAGCAGAAGAAGTAGATGTGGGGAATCTTCAAAATAATCTATATAGTAACACCTATAATCTGAGTTGACATAATCACCCTAACTTCTCATTGAGGGCCTAGGGCTAGTAAAGATCAAACCATCAATCTAGGTTTTTGCAGCAATAGTAGCAATCAAGACATATTAGCTTGGAGGAAATCCAAGCAAAGAATATCACTGATACAGAGGCTCAGTATAAGATTATGGAAACTTCCATTAAGAATATAAAGAATCAAGCTAGGCAATTTGCTATGACCATTTCATAGAGACCTTTAGATTCCTTGCTAAGAAATATTGAGAAAAACTTAAGAGATTAAGTACTTTTTTTTTTGTGATAAGGAGGAAGTAGTTGTTAGGGAAGAAAAAATAAAGTTATTATATGAAGAATAAGTTAAAGGAGGAAAGGAGAAGCATTAACCACCACTCTTAAATCCTAGTAAGGCCAGCCTTAGGCAAATTGAAGGGCACATAGGTAAGTATGCTAAACTTATAATGAGAATGAACGTTGATACTTTATTAGTTGAATTGCTTATGTAAGAACTATGTGATGGAAGGTTCAAATGTAAGGTTCTCATTACAAAGAAGGCTAAGAAATTAAAATGGCTGATGACTGAGGAGTGTGCTACCATAATTGTTGACAAGTTGCAAAAGCTAAAGGATTTAAGGAGTTTCCCAATCTTATGTACTATTAGTGATTTCCACTTGCTTGATGTTTGATAGGGGTCAAATTCATATGATCTTTATAGTTAATTTGATGTATTATGACCCCTATATTGTGTTTAAATGT
>JAOXYD010258540.1:0-15923 GCA_028565735.1 Pinacopodium congolense
AATTAAATTAGTTTTCTTGATTCTTATAAATTAAAGAAGTAAGAAGACATCAAAATAAAAATTGCAAGCATGAAAGCAAACCAAACACTTTTTTTAAAAAAAATTGGTAAAAATTTATGATTTGTCTGTACTATATTTGCCAAAATACATATAACCATTTCACATCTAATGTTAACAAATGTTAATAAATGCCCTCTTAATCTGATGGAATATATTAATGTCGTGTGTAATAAAACTTATATACCCATATTGATTTATCCCTATATCCTTATAACGTAACATCTTAGCACTTCAAACTCATCTTGATTGATTGATTTCAAGGAATTTATTGAACATTTTCTAGGAGCAATGATCGATGTTGATTTCCTTAATTTGATGGTTTTTTAAGATCCCCTTTATAAATTTCAAAGATCATGCAGTTATAACATATCAGTATACCTCCTATTTAGGATAAATTAGAATTACTAATTTATAACTATTAATCAATGTTTTAAATACTGATGCTGAATTTGATTCTAGAATGGTATTACACTCGTATCGATTAATATCGATACCATTTTAGATAATTTTTAAAAATTATAAACTAATCCTTAAATTTTGTAAATTCTATAGAATTATCCTAATGATTATAAGCTGAAATTTAAAGTAAAATTTGACCTTTGTAAATGTTCAGAAATAGGCAAATTATTCCCAAGACCATCCATACTTTTTTAACAACATTGTTAGCTACAGAATGAGAAAATTATAGGAAAGAATTACTCACTTGTTTTTTCTTTTGTGATTCTTTTTGTGCCTCACAAAGAAATATGCTAGTAAAGAGATGAAAGAGACAAAAACAAAGTATAGATATGGATGTTCTTATGCTTGAGTGATGTCTATTGTCTACTGCCATAAACTTCCATCCAAATCAAGAAGCCTGGGTAAGCAATCTAAAATCAATCAAAATCCAAAGGAAACTAAAAGCACTGGTCCTGAATCCAGATTCCACAAGCAGCAATTTAGAAAGCTATGGTAAGTAAAACCAAAATCAATCAGAATCCAAAGAAAAATTAGAAGCAACAATTTACAAGAAATGGTGGAGGCTAAACCAGAAGAAAAATTGATTGATTTAAACGGAAATCAAAGTGTATAGGTAAGAAAAATTGGTTGAGGCTAAACTAGAAGCAGCAACACCCCAAGAGGTAGGGAACCAGAAGAAATGGTGGTAAGGAGGGAGGGATTGACATGTCGGGGAGGGGACGATAGAGACTGGAGAAACACCTTACTGGGGAAAGGGGTTAGGGATAAGATAATCACTAGGGTTAGGTTGAAGGGGAAAGGAAAATTTTGCTTTTTTATATTTAAGTATCAGTATCTACTAGAACTTAAGTATATCAGTGGGTACTAGCCAATACCAACTGAAATAATCAGTACTAACTGGTAATTGCAGTTGAAACGGAAACCTTTGATTCTATTCCATTTTCTGGTGATAAAGTATGTTTTAATCGGTACCAGCCAATATAGTACGTAATCAAAACCTTACTATTAATTAGCTACATTTTACAATTAGTTTGTAAATTTTTATATTTTTCTGTCATCTTCTCAAAGTTAATTAGAGTTGACATAAAACTTTTGTACTATCTCTTTCGATTTTTCTCAAACTCTCTTTTATCTTTTAGCATGGTATCAAAGCAATAAAGATCCTAGGTGTTTTCTTTCATCATGCTAAAAAGTAGCCCTATGTTTTGCAAAACCTCAAATCATCATTTACATCCTTTATAAACTACTTTTAACATTTCATAATCATATAGAATTTATACGTAAGATAACCCAGGCACAATGTTAGTTAACTGCCTCCTTAAGGAAGAAAATATAATTACATCTCAATCCACTCCTGTTGAGGCAACAACTTTCCTTGTTCACATCACTTGTGGTCCCAACAAAAACAACAAAAATCATAAGTAAACAAGCAACTTTGATCCTTCTAAATTATTTTTTACAAACATTGTAAAAAGATCAATCATACCAAAGAAAGGGGCTTTGAACTATATGATTACCCAAAATGGTGGGAGAAAGGGAAGAAATATAATAAAGGTAATAACTCATAAAAGGTGGAGTTTATTACAGGTACAACAGTACTCCAATTAGTGGATGGCAAAATAACA
Source organism: Pinacopodium congolense (assembly GCA_028565735.1). Classification (NCBI taxonomy): domain Eukaryota; kingdom Viridiplantae; phylum Streptophyta; class Magnoliopsida; order Malpighiales; family Erythroxylaceae; genus Pinacopodium; species Pinacopodium congolense. The sequence goes on from JAOXYD010258540.1 coordinate 2,145, forward strand.
ATATGCTCATTTTGTATCGCTACTTAATCTTGAAAAAAAACCCCCGAGTCAACAACCAACTTTGTTAGTAAGGCAACTTTTTTTCCAATGATAAAATTGAATAGGTTTTAGATTCTAGTGCTTTTGACCATATAATTTGTCATGAGAATGTCTTTACATGTCATAAACATTTGTCTCAATTTTCACCAATTAAATCTCTCAATGATCCCATGTTCCAGTCAAATTTTATAAAGATATTTCCCTCACACCTAAAGTTACCTTGAACAATGTTCTTTATATACCCTCTTTGACATTCAATCTCATCTCAGTTAGTAGACTAACTAATGCCTTAAATTGAGTTGTTCTCTTTTTCCCTACATTTTATTTTTTATAGGACTTAGCCAAAATTAAGCTTATTGGAATAGGTAAATTTTAAGATGGACTCTTTTACTTTCAGGCATTCAAAATCTCTACGAATAGAACTAGCCTCCCATATGATTTTAACTTCCTTCTATGGCATTAACGTCTTAGACATTTGTCCCTTGACAAACTAGCACTTCTTAATTTAGGTTCTTATTCTAATAAATATTTTAATAAATGTTGTAATTCTAATCATCAAGTAAAATAAACTCGACTATCTTTTGCTATTAGCTCAATCAAAGTTTATGCATGTTTTAAATTAATAAATTATAATATTTAGAGACCATATCATACTGTCTCTTTGTTTAATGTTTATTATTTTCCAAGTATAGTAGATGACTATCCTTGAACCACTTGGGTTTACTTGATTAAAATAAAATAAAAATTTTATATTAGATTGATTTCATCCCTAGCTATGATCCGTAGGTAATTTGATACTACAGTTAAACAAATTCATAGTGCTAATGGCACTGAATTCATAAACCAAATTTTCAATCTTGTTATCAACAAATTGCATCTTAACCCAATTTTCTTTTGCTTCCACACTGCAATAAAATAAGGTGGGGGGAACATAAATGTCAACATATTTAAAAAGTTACCAAATCTTTACGAGTTTAAACCAATCTAGCTATCAAATTTTGAGGAGAATGCATCTTAACTTTTATTTCTTTGATTAATTATACACCCACTTCACTTTTATTTGGTAAAAGCACTTGTGAATTCATATTTTATAAAAGTTTGAATTATTCTCATCTTCATATATTTAGGTGTCTTTGTTATGCTTCTATTATTACTCATTCTAGTAACAAATTTGAACAACGTGCCACCATTTATATATTTCTTGGTTATCCTTATGGTCAAAAAGGATATAAGATACATGTTTTAAGCACCTACAAATGCTTTATTTCTTACAATGATATATTCTATGAACATCTCTTTCCTTTTCATGCCATACATCCCTAGCCTACGCCAATACCTTTACTAGTCCTTAATTATGAGTCTATCTTTAGACAACCTATAACTTTCTTAGATCCTATCCTAACTCTCGAACATTCTCAAACCACAAGTTCCCATCCTTTTCCTTGATGATGTACTTAGCCCTTATCCTTTAACTACCCCTTAATCTTCTCGTGACTACCACCTACCACTTCACTTTTGTGACTTCCATATGGAGTTCCTAGGGCATAATAAGTCCTTCTCTACCTCTTCCAATGCAACTTCCTTATATATGCCTTATCCCCTTCATAATTTTCTCTCCTAATTTAAATTTACTTTTCCTCATACTAGTTTTCTTATAGCCATCACACAACATGATGAGTCTAGGTCTTATAAATAGGCCATTCAAGACATTCAGTAGCAAGATGCCATAAAAAAGAAATTAAAAGCATTTAAGCATATCCACACCTAAACCTTAGAGTCATTGCCTCTTATAAGAAATCCATTAACTCCAAATGAGTTTCTAAAATCAAGTACAGTTCTAATGGTTCTATGGAATGGTATAAAGCTTGTTTAGTGTCTAAGCAGTAGACATAAATGGAAGGTATTGACTATAATGAAGTTTTTGCACCATTTGTCAATATCTATTAGAACCTTATTGGTTATAGTAACTACCAAGTCAAGGGATTACATTAACTCAATGTCCATAATAATTTCCTACATGGTGATCTTAACGAGGAAGTATATATGAGTTCCCCTCTTGGTTACTTGCCTCCCTAAGATCACCACATCTATTGCCTTCACAAATCTCTTTATAGTTAGATACAAACCTCTCAACAGTGGTATGCCAAATTCTTTGCCACTATTTTATGTTGTGGTTTTACCTAATTTCAAGAAAAACCTTCACCTTTATTATACCGTAAATTCCCCATATTTATTGCCTTTCTTATCTATGTTAATGAAGTTATCATTGCTAGTGATACTTCCACCATATCTCTACTCTCAACCACTAGTTGGATACCTAATTTCACATTAAGTATTGAAGTCCTCTTAAATACTTCCTTATACTAGAAGTGGCACACTATTCTAATGGTATTGTCTTATCTCAATGAAAGAACATATTGGAGATTTTGCAAGATGCTAGTATGATTGGATCTATACCTTCATCCTTTTCTGTAGAATAGAATCCCAAATTGACACTAGATGATAGTGCCCTTCTTTATAATCTTGCTACCTATCGTCATCTAATTAGATAATTCAACTATTTAACTATCACCCGCCTTAAGATTTGCTACCCAATTCATATCTTGTTATAATTCATACATCAATCACAACAAGGGAGTTGGGCATCATCTCTTCAAATCATGCGTTATTTAAAATCTGTTCTAGATTAAGGTATTTTCTTCTCTTCACAAACTCATCTATGTTTTCATGTTTATTGTGATCCTAATGGGGTTAGTTGCCCTTATAATCTTCGCTTTATAACAGTTACTTTATTCTTCTTGGCTACTCATCCATTTTTTAGAAGACCAATAAGTAACCTACTATGTCTTATACCTCTATAGAAGTGAAATACTACTTTATGGCTACTACTTATTGTGAATTGATTTGGCTTCAAACCTTACTCCAAAACTTAACAGTTGATCATTCCTTTCCTTCGAAGCTTCTTAATAGCTCTTAGAGTATACATATTTTAGAAATTATTTAGTACTTCTTTGAATTTGTTTTAAGGATAAATTTATGTGATTTATGTGCATATTTAAGTTAAATCCATTAAATGAGCTAACCATTTATATGATTAACTATGTTTATTAGGACTTTGGTGAGCATTTCAAGGTATCTCTAGAACTTGAAGAGGAGTGGAATCAATTTGAGATCCTAGAACATTGTGTCATGAAGTTTGACACCAATTTTCAAGGCCTTATGATAAGCCATGAAGAGTGCATCAACAGAAGTACAAAAGAAGTTCAAATAAACACTAGTTTTGATACAAGTGACTTAGGTGAAGTATTAGGTGCACTTATAAACCTCAATTTGTTATGGGATTGATAAGGTTGCAAGAAAATCATTGTGTAGAAGCTCCATATTAAATTTCATGGTGTTTGGATAAAAGATTGAAGAGATACCACAGGAAAACCAAGAGAAGCAAAAAGTTAGAGTATCACAAGTAGCATCCGTGATTTCTGCCCAATGGAAATCACGGCCATGATCATGGCTGTGTTGTTGGCCATGATTTGGATGCCCTCCACCTAAGCAAATAAGCTAATTTTGGGTTTTTAGGTGATTTACTTGCAACAAAACACATCCATTCAGACATCAAGAGGTATATATCAAATACTATATCATTCTTGAAGGGTTTCATGCAATTTTAAAGGAAAAGGAAGCATCCAAAGGCATAATCTCAAGGATCAACGAAGGATTTCACACACCAATATTTAGATTTCAAGGATTTAAAGAAGACTTACTAAGAGATTCTCTATTTTATTTTTTTTTATGTTTATTTATGTGATTGAAACAATGAGTAGGAGCTAAAATATTTATAGGATTTGAGATTTTATGAACTCTAGGATGTATTACTCTTGTTATTCTTATTTTAACTCTTGATTTCTAAGTTTTTTAATTAGATTATTTCATAGATATTAATGAATTTGGATTCAATTGTTATACGAATGTAAACATTGATTTTGAAGCTTTGATAGACATATGATTGAAATTATGAAATTTCTTCTATGCATTAGATCATTCCATGAATAAAACATCTTACATAGGAATCTAGAAATAAGTTTGCATAGGGTGTCTGAGTTAGGTATCAATTTAGCCAAAATAATATATTTATAAAATAAATTAATGCATTCAGTAAATAAATTGGCATAGAGAGAACTTTCATCTAGTTTACTAATTTGAATTGAGTTACATAACTTGAGAAAGAGTGTAATTTACATTAAGGAATCTGAGGTCAAAGAAATTTGGAATTTAATTTAAAACGAGATGAACGATGAGTATGTACACATCCTAGACAGATTCATTACCTAAATCATACCTTCATCATTGATTATTTCTTCTTATAAGTTTGTATAAGTATTTAATTTTTTTTTGTTTCCTTCAATCATCAAACCTCAATCAATCTTTCATTTTTACGTATTTAGCTAAATCTAGATAGGAATTCATTAGTACTAGCAGTCCTTGTAATTCAACATATAGACTTATCCTAACTATATTGCATTCGATAGATGCACTTTCTTTTTCATGTGTTATGATATTGTTTAGTGTTTTCTTGAGTATTATTTCTTTTAAAACTTAGATAAGGACATAGCACTTCAAGTTTTTCGCACCATTGCTAGGGACTGCTTCTTTATTAAGTGTGTTTCTATTCTTGTTTAGACTAGTTTTATTTATGCTCTTTCAATTGTTATTCGTTCTTAATTTTCAATTTTCAATTTTTGCATTTTAGCATTTGTTTTAGAACTATATGTTTCTTTACCTTTTCATTTGTTTCTTCAACTTACAAGCTAGGTACCTTTTTATATGACTAGGAGTCATCCTATTTCTCTCTTAAAAGAATATCTTTAAGTTAAATGAACATTTTGAAAAGGATTAAGAGAGAAGAAGTCAAAAGCTAGTGCCAAGTTAGAGGTCCTAGAGCCATAATTTGATAACAAAAGCGAGAGTTAGGATTAAGAGTGCAGCTTACGATGGATGATCTTCCAAACCTGAAAGATAGTTAGTAATATCGGCAAACCAAGGAAGAAAAGGGCTATCTACCATCATCAATGCTTCATCAGGGAAACGCTCATTGATTTCCTCCTCTTCTTCTTCCTTGTTTCCTCCTTCAAGTCTCGAGAGGTGGTCCGCTACAACATTTTCTGCTCCCTTCTTATCTTTAATCTCAAGATCAAATTCTTGGAGCAGAAGTACCCACCGGATGAGCCTCGCCTTGGCATCCTTCTTAGCGAAAAGATATCACAATGCAGCGTGATCTGTAAAAATAATAACATGTGAGCCTAAAAGATAAGAACAAAATTTTTCACATGCAAATACTACAGCAAGTAACTCCTTTTCAGTTATGGTGTAGTTCAGCTGTGCTCCCGCCAAGGTCTTGCTTGCGTAGTAAATGGCGTGCAGTCTCTTTTCCTTTCGTTGTCTAAGCACACATCCAATGGCATGGTCACTTGCATCACACATAATCTCGAAAGGGAGCGACCAATCCGGTGATGCCAAAATGGGCGCTGTTATAAGTGCCTTCTTCAGCCTATTAAAAGCATCCAAACAATCATCATCAAATGCAAAAGGCACATCTTTAACCAATAAATGAGTCAAAGGTCTAGAAATGGAAGAAAAATCCTCGATAAACCATTTGTAGAACCCAGCATGACCAAGAAAAGCTCGGATGCCCTTGATGTTGGTAGGAGGTGGTAGCCTTTCAATAACTTAAGTCTTAGCACGATCCACCTCAATCCTTTGTGTGAGATTTTGTGGCCTAATACCACTCCCTCTTGCACCATGAAATGACACTTCTCCTAATTCAAAACTAAATGAGACTCCTCACATCTTTGAAGCACTTTATCCAACTTAAACAAATAACGCTAAAAAGAGTCTAAAAAAAAGTCATCTATAAATACCTCTATGATTTCTTCGTTCATGTCCATAAAGATGGCTATCATACACCTTTGGAATATAGCGAGTGAACTGCAAAGATCAAAGTGCATCCTTTTATTAAATAAAGTCCCATAAAAGCAAGTGAAGGTGGTCTTCTCTTGGCCCTTTAGATAGATGAAAACTTGGTGGTACCTTGAATACCCATCAAGGAAGTAATAAAAAGCATGCCCTACTACCCTCTCAATCATTTGGTCTAAGAAAGGTAAAGGGAAATGCTATTTCTTAGTGGCCAAATTAAACTTCCTATGGTCTATGAACACTCTCTAAGAGATGATGGTCCTAATGAAAATCTTTTCTATTTGTTCATGCCTCCCTTTTTAGGCACACATTGCACCGGGCTCACTCATTCAGTATCTAAAGCTAGGTATATGATCCCTGTATCCAAAAACTTTGCCACTTCTTTCTTTAGAACCTCCTACAATTTCGAATTCAACCTTCTTTGTCTTTTCCTCACTGTCTTGGATCCTTCTTAAAGATTGATCTCATGTATAACAACATTGGGCGCTAATCCCCTTAATATCACAAATTTTCCACCATGTAACTCTCATCCTCTTCTTAATGGTCTTTACAACTTTCTCCTCTTAGTCCAAATCCAACTGATTATATTATGATTATGGGTACGATGTGATCCTTACCTAGAAAGATAATGATTTTAATTATAGTGTGGATGGCTTCAAAATGGATAGTGGTGTGAGTGCATCTATTCTCTCTAACTTTTCTTGCTCAACCTCCTCACACAACTCCTCTTGGTTTCTACTCTCATTCCTTTGCACTTCAGTAAATTCCTTAACTAGCTCTCTAACTTCCTTCATAGATTCATCTATAATATCAATTTTCAGACAAACATTACCTTCCACTGAATTCTTCAAAGATTTAGTTATATTAAAATCAACCTTCTCATCACCAATTCTTAGTACAAGCTTTCCTCCATACACACCAACTAATGCCTTATCAGTATTCATAAAGGGCCCTAACTAAAATCAAAAGAAATTTCCTACATTCTTCAAATTTTAACAAAACAATCAATAGGAATTATACATTTTTCTACTTTTATCAAAACATCTTCTACTACCCTATATAAAAGATGTGTGATTCTTCATTATTTGGTTAAACTTCGTCTCCATCCTCTTTTAGCTTTTCTCTTGGTTTACAAACATCCTCTTTTAGCTTTCCTCTTAACTTGTAAACTTGGAACCTAAGATATCAATCAATTTTTCCATCTTGTTCTCTAAATACCCAAGTCTATCTTGTTAGAAACCAGGTAGGTCTTGTGGTCTCGTGTTGTTATCTGTATTGTTAATCCAAGAGACATTTGATGGTTTTTCCACCCCGAATTATAATTATTAGAGTATGGATTATTACCTCTTTATTGTTGTCCCATGTAGTCGACTTGTTCCACTCCGCTACTATCCACCATGAAGTAATCTGATATACCATGGCTATCCAGCCTACAATACTCACATCTAAGTTGCATCACTCTAAATAAATAAGAAGACATACTTTGTAAGTTGTTTAGTTGCTTGGTTAGGGCTGAAATTTTTCCTTGAAGTGTTATCATCGAATTAATAGGAATCATCTGCTTTTACAACTTGAACTCTTACTTGCTCCTCTTTTTTGACTATATGAAATTATTATTTTCCATTTCCTCTAAAATATCATAGGTTGCATCTATGGTTTAGCTCATTAACGAACCTCCATAGGATGCATCAATGGTTCCTTTTATATTTTCGTTAACCTTATTTTAGAATGTTTTCAAAAGGAACTCCCTTAGTAGGTGATGATGTGGATAACTACTTTGCAACTCCTTAAACCTCTCCCATACCTCGTACAATGACTTCTGATCACGTTTTTAGGAATTTTTCATCTCTTTGATAATCCTCTTTGCCTTGTCCAATAGGAAGTACTTGGCTAGGAATGATTGTGCAAGTTGCTCCCATGTAATGATGTGCTCCAAGTTGAGAGATTCAACTACATCTTAGGTCTATCCTTCAAGTTCAAATAAACAACCGCGTCTTAGGCTCATCTTCCGACAATCCATTGTAGCAAAAGGTATCACAAATCTCCAAGAAGTTTGTAAGATGGTCATTGGAATATTCATTTGCCAACTCATAGAATTGAACAATTGATTGAAGCATGTTGAATAAAGCTGGCTTGATATAAAAATTATTTTCTTGAATGAGAGGCCTTGTAATTCCTTGTTGGTTTGCATTAAAATCAGGCCCCATGGAATCCATTAGTGTCTTTTGACCTCCTCCTTATTCAGCTTCTTATGGCATAGGTCTTTGAATTTTCTCTTGGCTCTTTGTAACTCCCTCTCTTATCTAGTTATGTCTAAAACCTCTTCTTCGATTAACTCGTTGATCCTTCTAGTGTTCTTTATGTTCATGAACTTATAAATACACAAAGAAAAGTATCAAAAACCCTTAAATCAAAATTACTCAAACTGAACAAGAAGCTAAAGCTACTAATCCCCGACAATAGCAACAAAAACTTGTTAATTGCTAACTTATTTTAAGTTAATACCATGAGTGAATGGGTTGTAAACTTGTAAGATAACAAATATCATCCCACAGAGAGTAGGTTTAGCCATCTAACAATTTGAGTTGTATTTTGTTTAAGGCACAATTTAAAAAAATACTATAGTATGATAAATTAACAATGAACAATCAAAAGAATAATATGTTGGAATTCTAAAATTCAAGATTAAAGATTAGGAATTACTTTTATCCCTATATTATTTCCCTCTTATCTTGTTTATTTAATTATATTTAGCCCAAGATATCCCAATTTTTTAGTTGCCCTCTCTCAAGGTGTAACTAAGTTTCCCTAGTTAAATTAAATATGATTAGTCTTGTAATCTCTCAATCTACAAAATCTGTCTTAAATATCCAACAAGTTATGAAGTAATCCTATAGGAAATTATATAACTAATTATATAACTAGTTATGAATAATTATAGGTTTGTTGGGTGCCAACTCTCATTACATAACCCAACACAAATTACCCAGCTCAATTTCTCAATCTATTACAAGGTTTAAGCACACCAATTATCATAAACATTGATTTTTTAAATTAAAAAGATGAGTTCAACCAAATAGTTTAAAGAAATCCCTATAAAATGGCATGTTAATCAATCCCATGACTAACATAATATCCACATAAAATGATAGCAAAAGAGAAGAAGAAATAAAACTGAAATAAAACTAGTTGAAAGTGCCACTCTTCACTTCGCTCTTTAATGTTGGAATTTTTGTACGTTGAGATTTTCTTAAAGAAAGTGGATGCTGGTCTTGATTTCTCCCTTGGAAAGCTTTCAAAACTTGTTTTTCGCCTCTTTGGGTAAGTCCCCTAATGTTTATTGATGGCTCTTAAGGTTTCTAACCCTTTTATATGTCCAAAAAACTAAATAAAACCCCAAATAAATGAGCCACACATCAAGTTTCTATCTATAATTCCCATTATCATAACCTACATCCTTGGCCATTTCAAATTGCTCTCTAACTTTTCTAGCTTTCGACTCTTCTTGATCTTTTCACTATAACTTCTTCATTACTCATAATTTTGCCTTGAAATTTTTGCGCAACTCCACAACATGATTTTCTTACTCCTAATTAGTTTCACAACAAATTAAGGCCCAGAAGTGCATCTAATGTCTCATAAAAGTCACTTGCATTAAAACTAGTGCTTGTTTAAGCCTCATCATATAGCCTTGATATTTGATATATAGCTTCCTAACTTGATGCTCTAACTCTTCAAATTAATTCCACATCTATTCTACTTCTAAAAGTGCATTAACATGCTCCCCAAAGTCTTACATAACAAGCACAATCATCAAAAGCAATATAAACAACATCTTATTCTATAGTTAATTAAATATGCACCTAAATCATAAGGAATTACTTCTCAAACCTAAGATAATCATCAGGAAATTATGCCTATAAGATATATTATTCATAAAAAACAAAACCCATTCAAAGACCAGTTCAATTCTCATAGCTATAACCCATTAATCAATTAAATATATCTTCTAACCAAAGAAAAACTAAGCTAACATATTGAAATTAAATAATACATAAGCTAAAATGGCAAAAATCGTAAAGAAAAAAATAAAGACAAGGTTAGAAGTTGAAGATTAAACACTTTATCAATAATAAACGAAGGTTCAACAACAATTTAATAAACCTAAACAAAATACATAAAAAAGATAACAAAAAAGTAGTAGAAACATAAATAAACCAGTGTTTTTTCACCTAAACTACTAAATCTAAGGATAGAATATGAAATATAATGAAAAGAGAGTGAAAACAACCCTGAAACCTAAGGAAATATAAAGAAAATAAAAGCGTCCCAATTGGGAGTTAAAAAGTTATGAAAATTGGCTCTTCGCATCCTTTTATCCATCCTCATTACGGTTGTGAATGATTTAGGGATTAAAATTTAAGTTTCCCCTTTGTTTTGGAGTAAGATAACACTTTTGGGACCTAAACAGCCCTTAATAGTAACTTAAACAACGCTGGTTAAACATATTGTTTAGTATTCTAGATAAAGAGGGTTAAAAGTGGTTCGGGAGACTTAAACGACACCGTTTAACCTTTGCAATAACCATTGTTTAGCTTTCTACCAACAATTCCTTCACCTAATGTTCTCCCAATCACTTCTAAACTTCGTCTTTTCAATTGGTATTTATGTCCTAAGATAAAATTTACATGTGAACTTAAGATGTATACAAAATAAATGCTTAAACATTAAATTGGAGATGAAATAATAATAAAATACATTTGGAACTACCATAAATGCATCCCTATCAAATACCCCCACACTTGAACTATTGTTTGTCCTCAAGCAATGACTTAAAAATTCCACGGAAACAATATCAATCCAATGTTAAGAGCTAATTGAGTAAACATAAAAATTAATTGATGCCTTTAATCTAGTTTACAAATCATAAATTCACTATGACAAAAAATTGGTTAGCAAATGCAAATCACACAAAGTAAGTCAGGAAGTAACCCTTAATGTAGAATACTAAGAATTCAAGTCATTTCATATAGTCTATCATATGAAAACAATAAAGGATGTTCAAATCAACTAAAATAAAACACAAATTTAACTTTGGAGCATTTGATAGGAGCTCATCTAGTTTTTTATGTGAAGACAAGAACCTTATCATGGATGCCCTCGATTACATAACTAGATCTCCTTTTTAACTTGTTCGAGATGTCTTCTGAAGACAAGCACCTTGTCATAAATTCCCTCAGTTACATAACTAGATACTCCTTTTTAACTTGTTCGAGATTTCTTGTGAAGACAAGCACCTTGTCATGAATGCCCTTAGTTACATAGCCAGACACTCTTTTTTAAGTTGTTCGAGATGTCTTCTAACGTTTTGATGCAAGGATGAACAATTTGTCATGAATACCTCTGCCTACTAGGTTAGATCACATATTCAAATGGATACTAGCACCACTCATCACTTCATCCTTTACATTGGTTTGAAGACACTAGAGTAAAAAACATACTCTCTTATTCAACAAACATACACTTTTTTTTTAGTTTAAACAAACCATTCTATTCCAAATTCAAATGAAAAACCATTTAAAATGATCTTAAGCAGTTAATATTGCACAAAATGGGTTACTAAAGGCATTTAAACACTTAAAAGAAAATAAAAAAGAAAAATTAAGGGTTAAAAATAATTCAAATTCTATTAATTTTCACTAAATAAAAAGATTTAAATTGAATTAAAAACACTAAAATTAACAATCAACTAAAAATCAAAATTGTTTTAAGATAAAACATTCAAATCATCACAATTGAACTTACAATAGTTTTAGTGCAAAAAATTTTACACTTTTTCCCCACCCTTACAGTTAAATTGGATGTCCCAAAATCAATGAGAACGTAAAGAGGAATGGGAATAGGAATACTCCCCTAATGAGTAAACAATGAAATATTTAATGAAAATATTGTCATCCACTTTTGGCTCGTACCAAATAAAACAAAGAATAGAAAGGAAAATCACTTAAATAAAAAGCAACTAAAGAACTATATGATAAAAAGAAAATACGCCAAAACTAAAGCAAAGGTTGGGTTACCTTCCAAAAAACGCTTATTTTAGGTTTTTAGCTCGACCCCTGTTTTGTGCATCATCCAATGTCAAATGGAAAGTTGAGCCCAATAGGAAAAATGTTCAAATCGCTTAATGACCCCTTTATAACAATTCTTGAAATAGGCTCATAGTTAGATAGATGTCACATAGTGTCAGAGACGTGGAACCGCATTACGTCTCCATTATACTCCAAAGTTAACTCTCTACTATAGACATCAATCTTCATCTACAATGATTTCTGCAATATGGTAGGTGAAAGGTGGAGAGACTCTTCATCCTGCTCTCCACCTTCTAGCTTTGGTTTGCTTATACACAACTCCTTTAAGAACGTTGCATTTTTTAACTATTCCTCTTTTTTCTTATCTTCTTATGTTTTCTTCTTTCAATTGCTAATATAAGGAATCAAAAATTGGATAGAAATAACAAAAGATTCACTACTTACCACAGGAGGTATTACATCCTCTTTCTTTTCTTGAATGGTCTTCTCTTCATCTCCTTACTTCTCTTATTCTTCCTCCTTCTTTTTCAAGTTCTTCCAATGTTCTCCACTCCTTAATGAAATAGTGCATCACTCCACCCTAGCATCTCTCTCTAGTTGTCTCCACTCCTTGATGACATAGTGCATACCTCCACCTTAGGGTCCCCCTCTGAATGGCTAAGAAGGCTTTTAGAAACTTAGACTTGTATGTTCTCAACCACATTTGCCAATTGACTATATTTCAATTTCTTCAAACTACTCCTTATTTCTTGGTAGAATTCAAGAGTGCTCGTAGCCAAACTCTCAACGATCTCCTTCAAGGACATCCCATTAACTTGTGGTGGTGATGGTGGAGGTGGAGGTATAGGTTGGAAGTGCGGCTGAAATTAGTAGCACCTTGATGGAGAATTTAAGTTATACTGCTAAATATCTTGTAATATAGGACACATGTAAGTAGGATAGCCAAAAAAGGCGCAAATATCACATAATTTAGCTTATTCTTCATCCATCATTACTTGCTCCACTAAAGATGTGAGATTTGCCACTAGTTACTCCAACTTGGAAGTAACAAGAATTTCAATATCATTATTAAAATAATTAGAGCAGAAAGGTCAAGAAAAAAAGTATGTTGATAATAACCCGTTGCCCTTATAAATTCTCAAAACTTGAAAAATTTGTGAATAAAATCAAACAGATAACAAGGTGAAAAAGATTAAAAAATAAAAATAAAAACAACATAAGAAAGAAGAAAACACTATGCTAGGTCCCTAGAAACAGTTCCAAAAATTTGGTGGAGCTATTAAAAACTAAAAATAATAATAAAATACCTGACCTATCCTTCTAACTTTGTAGTAAGGCAAGTCAAGGTCAATTTTACAAAGAATTGATAGTGTTTTTAATTATTTAAAATGATGTACAAACTAAAAAGAGAAGCAATGAAAGAAAACCCTTGGTGTGATGGAATTTAAATAAACAAAAAGACAACTAACAAAATTAAAAAATGATCAATAATACAAAAGGATATTAAACAAATAAAAATTAAAAAGTTAGGTAAAATTTTTTTTTAGGATTCATGAATTACAATCGATCATAGAAAATATAAAGATTGTGTTATGCTTAAAATGATAGTCTATAGACTTGGATACGACCTTCGTCCTCATTCAGCTCTAGATAAATCCTATATGATAGAAAACTTATCCCT
>JAOXYD010258559.1:0-15922 GCA_028565735.1 Pinacopodium congolense
GAGTCAAGATAAAGTTTGAACACATAGTCTAGGGGTAATACCTCATGTAGATCTTTACCCCATTGATTGTTTATTCTATATGACGTAGAACTCCTTAAGGAACTTATTTAGGTCAGTGATCAAACTAAATCACAATGAATTGTTGTCCCTAAAACCTGTAAAGATAGGAAAAGAACATGTTAGACTAGGTCTAAATTAAAATTTGGGTTCATTGTTAGGATAATTAATTCAAAGAAGATCAAGGTTAAAGGTAGGAGCTATAAGCTTTTCAAAGTTCTCTACTACTGCTCAATGGTTACTTCAATTTCCTCTGCTTCTTTAGACTCCTTTATGTTTTCTTCCGCTTCCTTTCAAGATGTGAACTAACACTCTTAAGTAGGGGAGTACGTTTAAACTCAGAATTTTGAAGACTCGTACAACCTACAATACGAAAACAAAAAGGGTTAATGGGAGACAAAAGTGAGCCTCTATTCTCCGTACTAAATTTTTGCAACCTTGTATGCTTTAGAGGGCTCATGGACGAATAAAACAGAAAATAAGATGAGAAAGGCTAATAAATAAACAATACAAATAACAAGTAACAAACCCAGTTCCTTGGCAACGGCAACACTAATTTGACAAATTAGGTTCAAACCAAAAGGAGCTATAATGTTACTACTATTTCTAATATTGCAAAGAAAATGAAAAAAAAACCTTGAAGCGATGCAAGCGAAACTAAGCTACGATGTAAATAACACAATTAAGAGATAAACACAAAGTAAAAAAAGAAAAGACTATGAACAGTAGCAAAGAAATAGGCTGAAGGTATCAAAGGGATGTTTAGATAAATGTTGGTCCTTAAATTTAGATTAATGGTACACTAGCAAAGGAATTAGCCTATAGGTTCGAACAAGCTTTCAAACCCTCACTTCCTCTAACTTACATAAATCTAACAAGCTCTAGAAATACACCTATTTTCACTATAACCTGGAATAACCTCTCTAAGAATGATAGTAAAGATGCATTAGGTAATAAGGAACAACTAACTTAGGCCACTTAACAACTAACTTAGGCCACAAACATATAAGTTAGGAAAGTGTAACCTAAAGGTATGGAATCCTAGACTAGTTGGTTAAATATGATAACAAATTCAACTAGTCTATTTCTACTTTTGCAAATCGTTAAGGACTACTATGTATCACATGCTCAATCATAGCATTCAAATTATGAAATTACCTAAAAGGTGATCAAGCCTAAAGATAGTACGTAATTTATGATAATTAACTAAAGTCTGAACCCAACCTAAGCTTAAAAACACTAAATCAAGTAACACATAATCACATTCTCTTAACTAATCCCCCCTTTGTCCCTCTCATGACTTCAAGCCCTTAGAAAACTAGCCAAACATGGTTAAATTAAGCAAATTTGACATTGAATAAACACAACCCATACTTAATTAAATGAATTCAATTCTACAAAATATGAAATTAGTATTACAAACCTCATTTTGACACTTAATATAAGGCAAATTCAAGCTAATTACACTAATTATCAACTAATCACATCCTAATTAAAAAAGCCCAATATAATTACACTAATTAACAAAATCCGGCACACTTAAAACATGATAAAATATTAAATCAAAAACCTCATAACCTAAGAGCATGCATAATTTCAACTATCGAGCAAAACTCAGTCCAAAAGCATTAAGAACAAGCCTAAAACCAAAAAATAATCCGTTAAGCCTTCAAAATCCAACCTGGAAAAAGCAGAAAAACAAGATATTTAACTCAAACAATCAAAATCACAGTTGAAACCAAAGAAAAGATCATCCATTGCATTAGACCCAATCATCCACACATTTTCCATTGTTCTCAAGCTTAAAATTCATCAAAAACTCAACCTAAACATCATATAATCTATAAATACGAAAATGATGAAAAATAAATTACATAAGAATGATATTTAAAGCAAAAAAATATCTAAAGAAAGGAAATAAATGAAATAAAATGAAACTAGCATCAAATTCTAACTTAAAACACCAAGAAAACTAAGAAAATGAGTATGAACTAGAAGAAGAGCTTAGAAAATGTAAGGGCTACCAACTCTTCCACGTTTTTATGCCCCATATATATATATATATATTAGTTGACTGCTATGGTTTTGTGGGTGATTTGGGAGCTGTTTTAGTCAAGTTTTCCCTTAATAAACATGAAAAACACGTTGTTTTAAAATTTCCATTTAAGTCTTAGAATTTTACAACTTTTACCCCCTTCACCATTTTTGCTATAATTCCTCCTATCCATCTCCAATAGCCAGAAAATTTGGTATGTAGGATCCTAACATGATGCATGATCACTTCATAATAGTTTAGATCAATATGAGTTGTAAAAGTGTAACTAAATCATCCCTAATATAGCTTGCACCAAATCTAGAGTTAAACCCAGCTTATCTTATTCTTGTCTTTGTAAACTACCCATGACTTGTCATATGACCTTGAAATTTGGTGTGCCAACTCATAACATGATGCTCTAAGTCCCCAAATTAGTTCCACACCTCTTCAAATTTCAATGGTTTTCAAATTCTTAGCCCTACCAATTAGTATTTGTATCCTATGGTCAAATCTAAACATAAATTCAAAAGGAACACGAATTAGGCATTTAAACATCAAAATAAGGATGAATTCATATTGAAATGAATATAAAACCTTAATATAAGTCAACTATATCAATTTCCATAATCTGACCTACTTGAATCTGTAGATTTTTAATAGAATTTTAATGATTTCTCATTACTGTTGATATATTTATTTACTATATCCTTAAAATTGGACTTTTCTGGTGTAGGTAGACAAAAAGGAGTCTTTTTCAAGGGTTGACATGTGGGTCTGAGTAATTTTGATGATTGTTGTATGGATAATTTAAATGGATCTCCTAAGAAGAATTGTAAGAGTCAGTTTTATGCCTATTAGAGGAATAATTGTCTTGAAGAGGATCAGAGGAATAAAATTGTCTTACTTGACAATATCTGGAAGAATAAAATGAATTAGCACGATAGTTACATGTTATATGAGCCTTGAATTCACTACTACCAATTTAAGCTTGTAAACCTTATAATTGCTTACTTAGGTCTACCATTTAAGCATGTAAAGCTATGGTATTATTAATGGCATGAGCTTTAAATGATTTCCAATGATAATGCTCAAAATTCTATCAAAAGATATTAGATGCCTTATCCCCAATCAAACTTCATCCTTCACTTGGGGTTTTTCCCATTAGGGTAACTCTAGCTGCAGCATTTATGAGACTTCAAGTGGAAGGTATGAGTCCTATGTAAAATATATACTTTTTCTCACACATTCTAAAATTATACATAGGTCACTCAACAAGTAGCTCTTTAAATTGCTCCCAAGACTTATATAACCTTTCACTCTCATATTATTGAATTGAATAAATCAAAATTTTTAGTTTAGCTATCTTGGTTGGGGGGGAAGAATTTAACTAGGAAATGATTAAGAAGATCATGTCAAGATATGATGGAATTATGTGGGAAAGTGTTTAATCATGTGCAAGCTCTATCTTTTAGAAAAAAAGGAAAAAACTTAAGTTTAAGTGCATCATCTGGAATGTCAGGAAATCTATAGAGATATCAAATATCTACGAAATATCTTAAATGATCATGTGGATTTTATAAGTATGAGCCACTAAATTATGATGACCTAATTATAAAAATGATGTGGAATTTCAAAATCATCAAACTTGATCCAAGGCCAAGCAATGCTTGACTATTTCACATATTCAATTACAACATTATTGGTTCTCTATGAGGTTGGACAACTAAGTGCTCATGAAGTTCCATTTCTGAATTGATCTTAATCTTAACTAAATATGTATTAAATGAATGCATAAGAATGGAATCAACTTAATGATAACAAAATGAAAACTAACCATACAAACAAGAAGGAAAAGGTAAAGCAAACATAATATGCACAATATTTACAAACTCTAGATTAATTGACATAAACATATTCCTAATATCACGAGATATTTCCCACCAAGGTGCTAAAAACTTGTAGTTGGTCGGTGTAACATTAAATAAGTTCAATAAATAAATCTTTGATCTTATAAACTGAATCAAATTAACAACAACTATCATGACAAGTATATTGATAAAAATTAATAAAGCGGAATATTTTTAAGACTCTAAAATGTTGAACCCATAGGAAAAATTTATGATTACTAGGTTAAAAGGATTACTAATTTAAGCATAAAGATTTCCAAACAATGTAAAGGATTTCAATTTCTTTAAAGATTACCAATCTAATTAATTAGCTAAGGATTAGGTTTTAAATGATTCCACTGATTTATAAAAAGGTTGGAATATCTAATCTAGGGCCTTCACTAAATCAAGAAAAATTTATGGTCAAGTAAATGTCTTATCTCTAGCATTCTTATTTTATGGTTTGGTATACTGAAAGATATAAGAAGTAGGCTTAAAGTTCAATAATTTTTAACCTAAAAAATCCTATTTGTAGGTTAATGACGTCATGATTAATCAAAGTTTGGTCATTCATTTAGTAAAATCATGTTGTTTATTGATTTTTCCAATGATTAAAGTAGCCAATTCATCTAAGAACTTTATCTGAAGTGTTTAAAACAAAAAAAAGATTATCATCTAACATGTTTTAAGAACTCAATCATTTAAAAACTTATCCTTAGATCAAAATCAAATTAAGCGTGCATATATATTATATAATAACAAGAATTAAGGTTATACCACATGTTCTTGAAATATATGTAGGAAAAGTGATAGGCTATTAATTTATGTATTAATTTGGGATATTTTTAGAATATATTGGATGAAAATTGTTTGAATTATATATTTTTAATATTATTTTTAGAATTTATGAAGTGTTGGGTCATTTGGAAGAAAAGAAGTTGAAATGGACTACTAGATTGTTGGACTGTTGACCAAGACTAAGCCTGGAGACAGCTGCTGGATTAAGGAAGAGATCCAGCACACCTGTACATGGAAGCTTGCAGCTGGAGAGCCCGCGCGCTTGGAAGCCTACACCTGTAAGCTGGACCCACGCGTTGGAGGCCTGGAAGCTGAGCTAGTGCGCAAGAACTGAGGCCGCCCGCCTAGAGAGCCCGCGCTCCTGGCTGCACTGGTCTCGCTAGGCTGCTACTGCGCTAGCTGGATTGCACCTGGAGAGCCCGCCGGCCTGGAGAGCTAGCGCCCTTAGTTTGACCCGCATGCTGCTTCCTCGCCTGGGCTGGACGACCTGAAGCCTAGAGAGCCCTTTCCAGTGACTCAATAACACTAAGCCTCACCCAGAAAAAGAAAAGCCTAGGAAATAAAAAAAAAGAGACAAGCGGCGGCAGGGGATAGATGATAGAGAAGAGAGTTGGACGAGAGACCAAAAAGGGAAAAATAGGAGGACAGCCGCTGGAGAAAAAATAGAAGAGGGAAAGGAAATGAGGAGCGACAACGTTAGGCAAACAACAAAAGAGGACAGAATAGCGGACAGCGGAAACAGAATAGAAAAGAGAATATTTTTAGACATCAACGATTTAATTTCTCTAAATATTTTCAGTAAGAGATTATTTATGTTCTTTTTGAATGGCTTCTAGCTAATTTTATAATTCTAGTTAGAGGATTATATTGAAACCTTGATTTTATGTTGATTTTGAGGTCTATTATGTTTTATTGAATTTAATCATGCATGGATATTTAATTAATTTCTAAATTTATTGCGTTATGATGCTTTTGGGTTTTATTGAATAGATGCATATATTTAATAATCCTAAAATAATCTACTATTAATTAAAAAGACAAATCCGTAATTGTTTGTTCATTTTTAATAAGTGAAAATCCACATAATTTTTGTTTCTCCTTAAGAAAATTAATATATTTCATGGAATTAATTAAACTAATTGAAATAAATCATCTGTTGAGTTTATTGGTTAGAATTGGGTCTTTCTAGATTTTAAGGCTGTCAAAACATTAAATCCTACAAGCTGCCTCTGAGATTATTTTTTAATTAGGGAGTAATTGTTTGAACTGTTCGTGATTATGATACAAGGTAAGGAAAGACTGGTTATTATAGATTTGTTCTTAATAGCTTGAGTTGAAGGTATCATCAAGATTCTACGATAATTATCAATTCTTGAATCTTAATAAATGATGCTTTAGAAAAGATGTTAGCTTATAGATTTGAACAAGCTCTCAAGTCCTTAGTTCTTTTAAAATAGGTATTTATTAAGCCCTAGAAATACCCCTAACTTCGTTATAACCTCGAATAAGCTCTCTAAGTTTAATAGCAAAGAAGCATTTCGTAATAAGGAATAACTAACTTAGGCCATTAACTCGCAATCTTGAAATGTATAGTCTAAATTATTGGGACCTTAGAGTAATTGGTTAAGTTTACGTACAAATCTAACTAGTCAATTGCTACTTTCTAAAATCATTATTAACTATTATATATCAAAGCTCATCCTTAAAATTTTAATTTGAAATTACAAAAAAGGGTGATCAAGCCTAGAAATAATTCTTAATTATTGAAAATAAACCAAAGTTCCAAACTAATCTAATCCTAAAAGCACCAATTTAATAAAAATCTAACTTCATTCTCATAAATAATTACCTTTCATCCCTTTAATACCTTCAAAGCCTTAGGAAATTAGACACAAACACTCAAATTAATCAAAACAAGGATTAAATAAATATAATCCATACTTAATCAAATGAAATCAAAGTTGGAAAATTTAAGACAAGTAATGAAAACAAAGATTCAACACTTAATCTAATGAAAATTTAAGCTATTCATACTAACAATTAACTAAATGCAACCTAATTCACAAACATGAAACTAAATGTATTAAAACAAAAATTCCACCACACAAATAAAAAAATTGAAATTAAATAATTTAGAACCGAAGAAAATGCATAAATCTCAATAACCAAGCCGGTGAACATTTTACGATGCACACCCCCACTTACTAGGCTAGATCACTCTCTCAAATGATTACTAATACCACTTAAAAATTAGATCTTTATATGGATTTGAAGACAGAACAATGAAAACAGGTTTTCTTTTTTTCAACAATAAACATACATTTTTCTAACATTTCTTTTCATTTCCAATACTTTATTCCAAACATCCATTTCCACATTTATATGAAAAACCATAAAAATGGACTTAAACTGAAAAATTATACATATAGGTCACTGATCACATGAAAAATACTCAAAGGAAAAAACCAAAAATTTTGAAGTTAAAAGTGTTTCAAGAGTTAAGTAAAGTTCATAATGTTAAAAGCATCAATTTCCTTCTGATGTTAAGGAAATGAGATATGTTGACATTTTAAACACTATAGGAATGGCATGCTAGAGCAGTCACGTGCACTTTATATGACGTCATAAGGGACATAAGTATTTAAAGTGTCAACATATCTCATTTCATTAAAAAAAACATAGCTACACTGTCATTTTGTTACAAACTAATCATATTTTACAAACGAAAAACCATCTATGATCATACTATTTTAAACAAAATATCTACATGATATAAAACTATACAAAAAGAACTTGATCTAAAATCCTCAGATGATAGGCCAGACCATTGAGCCATATCTTGCAACCAAAATGGATATTACTAGATTTTAACTACGTTGCTTTACAAGTAAGGTCTCCTCTAAGTATCTGAAAAAACAACGTGGCAATTTTGATGACTTTTATGAACTAAGTGAGTGAACCATCATCGATGTGTTCACTAAAATAAAACACATATACATCAATGAATATCATTCAAATCAATCAATGTAACACTATATTCAGAGCTATATCTCTTGTTCCACGGTATTCATCATAATTCAAGAAGCACTTTAAAATATAATCACTTCAATCATTGTGGATACATGGCTCATTAAACGTTGAGCCTGAGGCTCTAATGAACATGACTCAGCTTTAATTTCTTTTCACATTGGCTGCTCCGGTCACATCTCTTTTATATGAACATGTGTATTCATGTAATGAAATGCAACTGTTCACATAATATGTCATCATTCACATTCAGTCAATGAACACATTAAATTTTCACAATTCATTGGATCTATGTCTGACATTAAACAAATAGTTGATAATTCAATTTCCTTATTCACATTCAATTCACAAACACTCCCAATACAATCCTGAATATCAAACTACTCAGACAATGAATTGTCCTGAATCATCAATGTCACAATCATATCAATATCAATTAAATATAAATAAACCAAGATTTAACCAAACAATTTTAACAAAACACATTTCTAATTGAGATCACCTATCTAGGTTACTCATTGTACACTCCAATTAGCTGTTACCTCAATGAAATAGCAAGGTCTAGATGGCATCGGTCGATGTGTGCCTCTAAATCAAACAATAAACCCATGTACACATTACTAAATGATGAATCAAATGATTGCTCAAAGTTACGCATTTATATGTCTCATATTTAATGCATGCCCAATTGATTATTCTGGGTACGTAATCTTATTCATATCCCTTAATCATTCATACATGATGACTTATAGATCATTTAGTTTGCAATTAGGTTTATTCCTTAATACATTTAATCACTTTCAATTAATCATTCAAAAATTATCATTTCTTTTTTCTAGAACTATACGTTCAGACAATTTCCCATTTGCCATTCAACTATTGTCAACTCATCACTTTCATATTTTGAATCATATTACATCCATGAGAACATATTTATGTCATTATCAACTCATATTTTACACTTAACCTTGAACATTTTTCATGATTAAAAGCCTCTTATAACACACACATACACAAATGTTACTTTAAATAGAGAATTTCAACAAGCTAAATCTATACATTCACCAAACTTTTTCTAGTAATAGATATTAATACATGTACTCAATTATCATTCATAATTACTCCATGTTCTTCAATGCTCATTCATCCATACCTTATACACGTTTCTCACGTTCTTAATATCATGTTTCTATTAAAAAAATCCATTTATTCCTTAAAGAAATCATAATTTCCAGATTTGAACTTAACCCTATCAAAATAATCTATTCTTACAACTATAACTTTAATTAACTACACAAACTTATTAAGATATCTTCTAGCTGAACTATTTAATAGAATCATTAATGATAAATCAATAATCATTTAAAATTTTTTATTTGTTTACTAATTCGAGCTTTAAAATCCAATAAAACTAGGAAAAAATATTAGATTCCTGTACAAGGGTCTATCACAGACAGTGGTAGGAAAACAAGCATACCTCAAGATCTAGTCACAATTATTTCATGGATTTTTCATAGAGTGAAGATAAGACTTAGATCTACAACTTTCATTCTTGTAGTTTTGTCAAATTCATGATCTAATGATATGTAAAATTGATTGTAAGAGGAAGATGAAATTGAAACCAAAATTTCTCCTTACACAGGGGTCTGTCACAGGCAATATTAGGGAAACAAACATGACTCAAGCTTCAGTCACTATTTTGTCAATCCGCTTTCACAGGGGTCAAATTAAAACTTATATCTATAACTTTTATTCGTTGAGGTTTGTCAAAATCATGGTTAAAGATATAACACCTCGAAATATCAACCTTAGATGATTATAGGATTTAATAGTCACTTCTTTAGTATAACAATTCATTACTAACCTATGAGCAATAAGCCAGTCCATACCAAACATAAGATCTATCTCTTTCAACTGCTACACTATCAAATCGCCCTTTAATTTTTCTAATCAATCCAAATAGGTACCCTTTACAGACTTCCCCACTCACTATAGTACTTCTCACTAGAGTACTTACTTCTAATCCACATTTCATCACCTCTCTCTCATAACGTAGTTTAGATGCTAGATGTGCTGCAATGAATAAATGTGTGCATCTTAGGTCTAATAATGAAAATGCCTCAAATTGAAAGACATGAAACAAACCTACAACAACATCTGGGGAGTTTTGTGCCTTCTGCCTGGTGATGACAAAGATCCTGGCCTGATACTAATGTTGATTACTACGCACTTCAATTTGAATCAATGTAACTCTCAGTGCAATCAAACTACTTAGATTGGTAATGGCCAGCCTCGTTTTGATTTCCATATTCAGTCCAATTTCAAAACACCTACACTTTTTTTGTCAGTCGGAATTAATGCAGTGACATATCCTCTCAACTCGTTAAAATTCACCTCATACTCTACTACAGTAAGATATCCCTACTTCAAATCTTGAAGCACCTTCCTCTTCTTATCCAAATAGATCTTGGGCATGTAATTCTCCTTAAAAGCTCTTAGGAAACAATCCCATTTCATTCTACAAAGTCTGGCAAAAAATGTAAGAACAGTCTTCTGCCATTAATATGCTACACCTTTCAGTAACGAGAGAACATAATCAAATCTTGCATCAGGCTTGCAATCCATCTGACTAAACACTTGGTCAGCTCTCTCCAACTAGCCTTCTGCCTCTATAAGATCTGTACTTCTATAGAAGTCTACAACCCCTTGCTTTCTAAGCTTATCATACCTCCTTTCCCTTCTCTCAGGAATTCGAGGCATCTGTTTAGACTGAGGTACTGTAGACTCTCTATTAGCTCCTATGGACTCAATGTCAGCTAACTTTGTGACTTAATCTACTATAGCAGATGACCTACATCAAACAATACTCATGATTACTATACAAATCTCTCACTATATATCATTTCTAGATGCTCTTATATGTCCCTAAGGATGCCAAACCATTCTTAGATACCAAAAATTGTATCACA
This sequence comes from Pinacopodium congolense, assembly GCA_028565735.1. NCBI lineage: Eukaryota > Viridiplantae > Streptophyta > Magnoliopsida > Malpighiales > Erythroxylaceae > Pinacopodium > Pinacopodium congolense. Next base: position 10,773 of record JAOXYD010258559.1, read on the forward strand.
CCACTACCATAGGTCATACGCCCGACATTCTTCAGAATATCCAAGAACATACCCTACATGAATGGCATATTAGATTAGTCACATGCACTTCATATGGAATCATAAAGAACATAAGTATTTAAAATGTGAACATATCTAATTTCATAAACAAAACATATTTACACTATCATTTCAATGCAAACTGTAAGCCCGAAAGGCACTCAATAAGGTGGTGACTTTAGTATTAAAAAAACTTTATTGTGGAACTAAAACTTAACACTCAATCAATTTGATTTAATGAGATATGCAAGTTTCATACAACTTAAGATGAACTACATGCAATGCCTAATCAATAATGAGCCCTAGGTTAATTGGATAGTAAGTGAAACTTACAACTGCATGTAAGACACCCTAATTAAGGTCTTGTAGCTTCCATATGTTTTTTTCTTCCTTGATCTTCATTTTAGTCCTTTAAACTTCAAGCTTTACATATAGAATCATCTTGAAATAACCTGTCTTCAAATTTTACCATGCAAACTCAAATCATTAGTAGTAATGATGTTTTGTTATCATCAGAACTAAGATTGGGAGCTCCCTTGGTTCAATAATCTCTCCCTTTTTGATGATGTCAAAACAAATGGTATCATATAAGGAGTAGAACACATTTCGTGATGGCAAATTCATAGCACACATCTTCAATCATGACAAAAAAATACTAATAATGCTCCAACTTAATTCAGACATCAACTTTGTAAAGCACCCCCTCAATATATGCAATCCATAAATCATAATCTTTTAAATATCACATACAATTCTTCCTCTTTTTGAGATCATAAAAAAGAATGAAAAGAACTTTAAGCAAGAGAACAAAACTATCATAAATAAAGAAAAATCAAAGGGATGCACCATCAATCATGCCAGTGCTCTCCTTATTGTGAAAAACCTATCCTTACACATTAGTTTAACAAATTATCAGCTAATTGATGGTGTGTGTCAACAAATTTCAATCAATATCACCATTATGCACAGATCTCTTACAAAATGATGCCTTATATCAATATGTTTAGTTTTTTGAATGTTGAATTGGGTTCTTTGTTAAGAAAATGGCACTACCGTTATCACACCTAGTGAGTATCTTTGTTATTTCTATGTCATAATCTCGAAGTTGTTGCCAAATCCAGAGAACTTATGCACAACAACTACTAGTCGCTACATACTCAGCTTCAACTATAGATAAAGCTACTAAATATTACTTTTTACTAAACCATGAAACTGATGCATGACCTAGAAATTGATAAGTACAAGATGTTCTCTTTATATCCAGTAAAATACCAGCTTAATCAACATATGAATAGCCAAGTAACTCAAATAATGCATTTCTAGGATACCACAAACTTCAAGATGATGAACCTGCTAAATATCTCAAAAAAATTTTAACATCCAATAAGTGAGACTCTCTAGGACTTGACTGAAATCTAGCATACAAGCATACACTAAACACGATAGCAGGTGTATTAAAAGTCAAATATAATAAGCTACCAATCATACCTCAATATTGCTGGACATCTACTGTCTTACCCTTTTAATCTTTCTCTAATTTTGTGGTGACAAACATTGATGTGCCTAATGGTTTTGTTGGACTCATTTAAAATCACTGAAGAAGCTCTTTTATGTACTTCACTTGGTTGATGAAGATTTCATCCTTCATTTTCTTAATTCGAAGTCTGAGAAAGAAGTTTTGCTCTCCCATCATGCCCATCTTGAGTTCTCTGCTCATACTTTTTGCAAACTCTTGAAATAAAACATCATTAGTAGCACGAAATATAATATGATCCACATAAATCTGAATAAGAAATAAGTCATTCTTTTCTTTATTTATAAACAAGATAGTATCAACTTTTCCTTTGGGAAGACCATCTTGAAAAGAAAAGAACTTAATATATCAAATCAAGGTCTAGGTGCTTGTTTTAAACCATACAAAGCTTTCTCAAGTTTATAAACAGGTTCGGTTGCATCATGATTTTCAAAACCAGGAGGTTGTTCTATATATACTTCCTCTTAAACAAAACATTTAAAAAATTGCTTTTAACATCTCTTTGATAAAGTTTAAAACCCATATAGGAAGCAAACGTTTTATAGCTTCTAATATAGCTATGGGTGCAAAAGTCTCTTCATAATCCATTCCTTCTTCTTGGTTATACCCCTTTGCTACTAATCTAACATTGTTTCTCACGATGTTTCCATATTTATTAAGCTTATTTCTAAAGATCCACTTAGTGCTAATAATTTGATGATCATTAGGTCGAGGTACTAAGATCCACAACTTGTTTCTTCCAAACTGGTTCAACTATTCATTCATGGATAAAGTCTAACTTTCATCTCTTAATGCTTCGTCCATTATTTTAGGCTCTATATTAGAAATAAACGCTATATGAGATAAATCTTTAATGTTTAATTGCGTTGCTTCTTTTTCCTACTTCACCTATGATTTGATTGGGGGGATGGTCTTTCTTAAATCTCCACTCTCTAAGTAAGCTCTCATCTCTCGTAACATCACTTGGTTGAATAATAGGCTCATAAGGTAAAGTTTGGTATCTAAGGTGTCTTCTTTAAGCTCTTCCAGGCCTAAGTTCTCTAGATCTTTGCTTAAGTCTAAATCATCATCATCATCAACACTTTTCTTCACAAAAAAGGTTTAGATTCATCGAAAAAAACGTACATAGTCTCTTTAATTATCATAGTCCTTTTGTTAAACACCCTATAAGCTCTACTAGTAAAAGAATAATGAACAAATATACCTTCTTCTGATTTGGCATAAAATTTTCCCATATTATCTTTAGTATTTAAAATGAAGCACTTACCATCAAACACTTTAAAATAACTTACTTTCGATTTCTTTCCATACCATAGTTCGTAAGAACGTTTATCCATATAAGTCTTACATAAACTTTGTTGGATACATGGCATGTACAAGCAACGGCTTTTACCCAAAAACATTTAAGAATTCCATATTCATTTAACATGATTCTAACCATTTCTTGTAAAGCCCTATTTTTCCTTTCAATAACTCTATTTTGCTAAGGAGTTTTAAGAAATGAAAGGTTATGAAAAAAATATCATGTTCTTCATAATATGCATTGAACATTTTATTTTCAAATTCTCTACCATGTTCACTTCTAATTGAATTTATCATGTAGCCTTTTTACATTTGAACCCTTTTTTCAAATTTAACAAAACACCTTAAGCATTCATCCTTACTAGTAAGAAACATTACCTATGTGGATCTACTATAGTCATCAACAATCAGATATGCATACAAATTTCCACCTAAACTAGCAATTTTAGAATGTCTAAACAAGTCCATATGCAATAATTCTAAAGGTCTAGAGGTAGTTACAACATTTTTCTTCTTGAATTGAGTCTTAGTTTGCTTACACATTTGACATGCATTGCAAATCTTGTCTTTTTCATACTTTATTCTTGGTAGCCCATTTACTAGCTCCTCAGTGCTAAGGTTTGAAATTAGTTCCATGCTAGCAGGACCTAATCTTCGATGCCACAAACCAAGCATCCTCATTCGTGATAATCAAACACTCAACATTTTTTGTTAGAGAGATCATTCAAGTCAGTAGTGTAGATACTTCCAACTCTCTTACCAACAGACACAACGTAATTATCAATTAATTTATAAACTATGCAAGATTTACCTTCAAAAGTGACTTTAAAACCTTTATCACATAATTGACTCACGCTTAACAAATTATACATAAAACCTTCTACTAAAATTACATTGTCAATGGTAATATTATTCTTACCGGTCTTAACGATGCCAATTATCTTACCCTTGGTATTATCTCTATAAGTGGCATAGTTACCATCTTTGTCTTTCAAGGAAACAAACTGAGAAACATCTTCAGTCATATGTCTAAAACATCTACTATCAAAGTACCTAGTGCTCCTCTTGAAGTCCTACACAACAAAGAAAATCATTTCACTTTAGGTTCTCACATTAATCAGAGTCATTGAGGGTTAGATACCTTTCCAGTTCCTAAGGCCTTTGCCAAACTAGCAGGCCTATATAGTTTATAAAAAAAAAATCTTTCCAAATGGCCAAGCCTACCTTAATGATCATAATCATATGTAACTTTATGAAAACCCATGTTTGGCTTGCATTTGTTCCCATAAGGCTTTTAAAAGTTTCTTTCCCTTCCTATCCTTCTTCTCCCTTCTTTCGTTTTTGATGTTTCTTTCATCCTTCTCATACTCCTAGAGAAGTAGGCACCAACTCTTTAATTGGCATGGTTTCTTGCATTCAAAACAAAAAACATTAGTGGACTTTCTCTTATAATCATACTTACCTTGCTCTCTTCTTCTTGAGTGAGCCTTCTTCTTCAAGAACTTATTGAACTCTTTAGTAAGAAGCGTTATGTCATCCTTACTCTCTTCTGAAAAGCTTTGTTCTACGCTTGACTCCACTTTCTTGTATTTAAATGCCATATTCTTTCTTTTTGATGAAGCTTCCTCTTCTTTTGCTTTTGACTCCATCATCATCTCATAAGCAAGTTATAAACCTAATAATTCATCTAAAGGTAAAACGATAAGGTCCTTAACCTCTCAGATGGCAGTTACCTTTGCCTTCCATCCTTTTGGTAATGACGTCAAGATCTTTCTAATAGGTTTAACATTTGAATTTGATCTTCCTAAGCCCATTAAAGGATTTATGATGTCAATAAATCTAGCATAGATGGAAGAAATAGTTTCTTCGTGATTCATTGAAAACATTTTATATTGATAAATAAGCAAAGAAATCTTACTCTTCTTTACCTAGTTGGTACCTTCATGAGTGACGTCTAATGTATGCCAAATATCTCTAGCTATTTCACACATAGATACTCTGTTGAATTTATTTTTACTTAATGCACAAAACAGAATATGAACAACTCTACTATTTAATGAAACTAGCATTTCATATTTTACATTCCACTCATCTTTCACTTTATTAACTTTTTGAGCATTTTATATTTTACTAGGAATGCATAGCCATTCACTTACTATATCCTATAGTTTAATGCTTTCAGATTGAAGGAAAAACATGATCCTAGTTTTTCAATATAAACAATCATTTTTATATAAAAAAAAAGGTACCCTACAAAGGTTTTGACCCTCATGAC
>JAOXYD010258580.1:0-15921 GCA_028565735.1 Pinacopodium congolense
ACTCAATTGGTTAACTTTTCAAATGTTAATCACTCAATTGAAAATTTTTAAAACTTGATCACTTAATTGAAAAAATCTCAAAAACTTGATCATTTAATTGACTGTTATCCCTACTAAATTAAGTTTGAGTGAGACTCTTTAAAATGTATTTATGAGAGGTAGTAAAGTTGAAAGGAGAAGTTCTTCTTTAGCCATAAAAAGGATTGAAAGGTTTGCCTTAAGCTTTAAAAAAAGGTTTCTATAAAAAAAGATTTCTATAATTTCTAACGTTGTAAGATATTTCTCGATTTAAGATATTTCTATAAAATATTTTAGATATTTCTACCAAGTGTCTAGATATTGTAAAAGATAATTTTAGACAAAGATATTTATAGATACCTTCTAAAATTTGGGTTGTATTTTTTATTTTTTGGACCCATATAAGTGGCCCATTTTTTCAACCAAATACATGAAATTCAAAGCAAGTTCACATTCCAAGAAATCTAACATCAACTAATTCGCGTTAGCTAATAAAATGGAATTTTCCCCATTCTACCATTGACTAATTCTCCTTACCAATAAATTGGTACCTATCCTTATTTGAGCCTAAATAATTCACTTGCAACACCAAAATGTTATTTATCTCATCTTAGCATCAATTAATAGGCCCCAGTCAAATATCTAACTCCAGTTATCACAACAATCCTATATACTCCCCTTAGAGGCCTCATATCACTTGCCAATATGTATAAAATAATTAACATATCATAACATTCACATGCGTACGCCAACATTGACACCATAATGTAGCTTCACATAACACTTAAGTCATTAATAATACCTCCTTAACACCTGAAAACCCAATTTATATCACCATTATCAAATATTTGACAGTAAACACATAATTTCACACTTAATAAACATTCTTAAATCTCTCATACCTATAAATTTAAAAAATTTCAGATCCACCATAACTCTTATATGGGGTTTCCATAATTATAATATAATTTCAATTAATTTAATGATGTAACAAATTAATTAAAATCCGATAAAGTACTCAATATGTAAAAATAACAAAACAATTAACTAAAAAGTTTTAATTGACATATACTATCAAGTTTCTTACAAGATGTTCCTTAAGATTCCCTTTTTAAAGTGAACAATTGCCTAGGTGCTTCTAGAAATGTGTAAAACTCAAGAAAAATACCTTGAATTATATTCTCCTTGCAAATGGTTTCTTTATCGCTTTTCCTCAGTCCTTGGTATTTTTGAAAGTGATACGTTTGAAAACTATTAAACAATCCATGATTTACTTACTTTTAAAACTAAAAATTGTGGAGTTTGACTAACATATCAATGACTTTGGCTGGCGGATACCAATTTATGAAAAAACAAGCTATCGTCGACCAAATGATAGTAAAGGCCTAGCTTGCCAATATGAGGTCCAAGTTATTTATTAAAAGTTTTAGAAAGTTATCTTATTTTTTTTATATAAATTCTTAAATCACCTTGATTCAATATTCTTATCAAAAGATATGATCAAAATATTGAACAATGTTCAAGTGGTGACAACAAACTAAATTGGCATTCTTTTTCACCAAAATTTTTCTTCCTATTATCACAATTCGTCAATTATACAACTTTTAAGCAACCAAATAAATTTCAAACTCAATTAGCAAACATTAAAATATTCTTGACGTGTTAAATTTCATGAAATTATGAATATCACAATATCAAAATTTTGAAACTATAAAATTTGACAACATTTGGATTTTATTTTCTATTTTTATGATTTCTTGGTTTTTTTACCTTAAAACTTATAAAATTTATCTATTCACTAAATATTTTCAAACTTTTATTAAAGATACATTGAATTCTTAATACTGAATTAAAATTACTAAATTCTTTATAAGGGCAATAATTTATAATTAAGTTTTGTTAATAATTGAGACATACATTTATGCATTTTCAGGAATTGTGATACATAGTATTACAAAATAAAATGTTGAATCTATTTGATATTTTTCATAATTTAAGATTAAAATAATTTATCCTTATTATTTTATATATACGTGTGAGAGTTTTTTGTGTGCAATAAATGATTATAAATCATAAGGCTTAATTTTAAAGTTTAAAAGGTAAGAATATCAAGAATAAAACTCCATAGGATATGAGCCCATTTTTAAAACCAATGTTGCTAGTCCCTAATGACACCAAAGAGGTGAGGGGTGACTTTGGTATTATCAAATTGTGAAAGTTTCTGCTACTTTATAAATTGCACCTTAAAAATTATAATATGATGATTATGAAGCTAATGTAATTCAATACCAATCATATAAAAATATATGAAATAAAGGAGAGCAGGGAAAACCGATTTATAATAGTTCAATAAACAATCCTTATCTATATTCACTCACCATGTCTCTCTTATAAATTCACTATAATCTTCTTTCAAATAAAAAAAAAACTCTTGTACAATATTTTTTTAAGGTGAAGAGTAACCTTTTAACCCATTCAAATCAATCAATTACCAAGCCCATGCAAGAGAATACACAATTACAAGTATTTTACTACTCATAACAATGTTTTAGGATTAAAGAACTTAATGCTAATCAATAGATGTAATAAAAATCTTTAAAAACCATTTGTAAAAGAGATTTTTAAGTTTGCTAATGCTTCTCAACTTTTCTCATCTCCACTAAAAATTTAAGGGCAAGTTACAATTAAAAAATATTAAACTTCATCGAAATTTACAATACTACAAAAAAATGATAATTAAATACAACTTCTTCTAATTTATTGTAAAATTAACCAATCATTAGACATTTTGATAATGATGCTAACTTGTCAGCATAGTCAACATAGACTACATCTACGTGTTCAAGTGGATGCCACATATTTTTATTTTTATTTTTGTTAATTATAAAATTATTATTATTTATTTTAATTTCGTGATTTTGTAAAATTTAATGATTTTAAAATATTTTGTTGATGTAACAATGTCTCCTCTGCACCTTCTTTCCTCTTCTTCACAAACCTTAATTCCCAATCGCCTCTATGCTTACAACTACTCTCCCCATCGTTGATCTACCGCTCTCTCTCCTCCTCGTTATCGATCTCACCATAAACGTCAACCTATCTCCACTCTCTTCTCCATTGCTTTCCTCACATAGACATTCTTGGTGTCATTAGCTCCTCCTTTATAGATCATGGTGGCGTAGATATTTTTGTCTTCATTGTCTTGGTTTATACTTTGGAGTCAAAGGTAGAGTCTTCGTCGTAGACCGCCACCATTGAGTAGAGATTGGATCTCCTTGAAGCCTTGTCGGTCCAACCAATGGCAAGGTGATCCATATGAACACAAAAGGTGAGATCAAATTGCATCGAATCCACTTTGAGGTTCGATTAGGCATTCATTTCTATTCTTTAGGCCTCAATGGAATCAAAATCTGACTGGAATTCCTAGCATCAGTTAAACCCAGTTTACTTTGTTAGATTAAATGGCCCATGTACACTTAGAGTCTAATATACATGAGCCCAAGATGATGATTATTGGGCTGTAACGTTATTGGGCTTACGGGCCTATGGCCCTTTCCCTCTCCCTTTATTAATCCAAGTGTTATGTTAGAAATAAACACTAGATCATTATAGAGTTTCCAATCATTAGAAACGATAAAAGAAAGGCAGAGAGGGAATAAATAATCAAACAAACAACATTATGGATTCAGGTTCTTTTTCTGATTTAATGTCCTGGATAAATGCTTTCAATTGGTATCAAAGCATGGTTATAAAGGTTTCTGTATATGAAAGTTGTTTCTGCCGTTTTTGATTTCCGCCTTCCTTTTCTAGGATTGTGGTTGTTACATTATCTATGGTCTATCGTTAGTTTCTTAATGGTTTTATGCGTAGATTCCTCCGCAAAGTCTGTATTTTTTAAAGGAGTTTCACAATTTTGTGTACAACAATTTGATGTATTAGAACACCGTTCCAATCACCAATGAACAAACTCAGTGCCGGTATGATAAAATTCCATGAGTTACATTGCCATGAACACATTTGTTTTAGACTGTAATTGTTGTGTTTTGATGGTAATTAGAGTAAGAAAGGATGGTTATTAGTGCTAGTGAGAGAAAACTCAATTTTCTATTTAATTTAGCCACTGAATGAATCTAAGGTGGCATTAATCGGTGTAGTCTTGGGACAGATTTGGTTTTGATGCAAAAATCTTAAAAGAAATGGTAGAGCAAACGGTTTTTTTTTTAGTGTGAGAAAACCAAGTGTTCTGGATTTTTGACAACCAAAGGAATTATTAGGATGGTTTTAATCGTTTTAGACTTAGGAAAAGGTCTAGTTTTGGTGTTAAAACCATAGATAAAAGCCCATGAAATGACATAAAAAAAGGGAAAACTAGAACAAACAGACCCAGAAACGGGTCTGTAGAGGAAGGAGAGGTGCGTGCTCACGAGTCAGCTCCTGACCCACTGATCAAACGGCTAACGCGTGCAACGCACACGCCAACATGTTGGACAGCCCTTTGGGCTGCCAATCGGACTGCATATGGGCTATGATGACTGGGCCCTTGTTTCTAGCACTGTTGGGCCGAATTTAACATGCCTTTTGGGCTGAATTTTGTACCTAGGAGAAAACCTTTTGGGTTTAAAATAATGGGTCCTCATTAAAGCTTTTATTTTAAGTGATTTTAAGCCATGAATTGGGTCAAGACATTATTTTGAGTTTATGGATGGTTTGCATAAATGGAATTTAATTGGACCTAAGGTATTTAATTTTAGGTCATAATTGATTAATTAAGTAAGAGTGTAATTACTTGATTTATTTTGCAATTAGTGCCATATTATGCTTTAATTGATACTTTAAATATTTTTAAAATTTTCATATTATATGTTTGTTTTATACATGACATTATAGTCATTTAGAATAATTTATTAGTCACCAAAGTGACCAAATTAAGTAAATTAAATTTATTCATGTATGATAATTATCCATATTAAATGTTTATTGTATGGAAAGCTTGTTAGTCACTAAAGTGGCCTAGCTTGGAGAATTTTAAACATTTAATTGTGAAAATTTTCAATTGTTCATATAATATGATGCTATTAAATGACATAAAGGTTTTATGGAACAATTGAGATCATTAATTCCAATGCTAGGAGGCCACCCAAAGGTGGATCATTGCTTATGATTAATGACATTAAAGGGACTTATCAATATATTTAGTCAATATGATTGTGTATTCAAAGATAACATGCATATTGACTAGAATATGATTGATTGTCCATTATAGTGAATTTTATTGGCATCATTATAGGTTCCAGTTATATATTTAAATATCACCCAAAGGAGAATTTACATACATACTTAGAGTTATTAGTTAGTCTGAATCCATTTAGGTTTACTCAAAGCATTAATGCATGAGCTATATGTTGTGTTTGCAGTATTAACTAATTTGTTCTCTTTAGGAAATGGGCTTGTCAAGTTCAATGGTTTGAACTATACGGATTGGTCTGAACAAATCCAGTTCCAACTGGGTGTAATGGACTTGGACCTAGCCATAGTCTCAGACGCAAGGCCCGTAGCTATAACTGAGACTAGTTCTGAAACTGACAAGTCTTATTACGAGGCTTGGAAATGGTCTAACATGCTGAGATTAAACTTGATGTGAATGATGATCGCATAAAATATTAAGCCATCAATGCCTAAAACGGACAATGCAAAGGAGTTCATGTTGAAACTAAAGGAATACTCCCCATAAAAAATAGCTAACAAGTCTATAGTAGGGACTTTAATGAGTAAACTGACGACCAAGAAGTTTGACTAGTCTCAGCCTATTCACGATCATGTAACTCATATGTTAAACCTAGCTGCGAAACTGAAATCCATGGGTATGGATGTGAGTGAGTCTTTTATGGTACAGTTCATTATCAACTCTCTTCCTCTTGAGTTTAGCTAGTTCCAGGTGAACTACAACACCATTAAGGAAAAATGGAACCTTCAGAAAATTAAGGTCATGTTGGTTCAGGAGGAAGGGAGATTGAAGAAAATGAAGGAGTACTCCGTTCATCTCACATTTCATCAAGAAGCTAGTAGTAATAAGAAGAAACGAGGGAAAAATGGTAAGTATAAGGATAAGGCTTCCAGCAAAGTCAACGAGGGCCGAATCCATGAAGATCAGAGGTGTCATTTCTGTAATAAACCTGGTCATTTTAGAAAGGAATGTCCGAAACGAAAGGCTTGGTTCGAAAAGAAAGGTACATAGTATGTTTTAGTATGTTTTGAATCAAATCTTATTGAAGTGCCTAATAATACTTGGTGTTTTGATTCTAGTGCAACTACTCATGTGTCACATGTTTTACAAGGATTCTATTCAATCCAAACCATAAACGGAACTAAAAAGTTCTTTTTATATAGGGAACATAATGAAGGCATGAATAGAGGGCATTGGGATGTATAGATTGATCTTGGACACTGGATGTTACTTGGTTCTCGAAAAGTGTCTTTATGTTCCTGAATATGCTAGAAATTTAGTTTCTGTTGTAAAGTTGGATGTAGGATTTCAATTTAAGATTGAAAATAGTGTTTTCTCGTTGTATAAATATAAGTACTATTATTGTTCAAGTACTTTAATCGATAGTTTATACCGTTTCAATCTTGATGTTGATTTTGCTGAGTCTTTATATCATGTTGATCGTATTATAGGTAATAAATGTAGTGCACATAATGAGTGTTCTGCTTTTTTGTAGCATAAAAGATTAGATCATATATCTAAGGAAAGGGTACAGAGGTTAGTGAAAAATGAAATCTTACCTCAATTGGATTTTACTGACTGGGATATATGTGTAAATTGCATTAAAGGAAAGCAATCCAAACATATATCGAAACATCCAGCCACAAGAAGTAATGAATTACTTACATTAATACACACTGACATCTGTGGTCCTTTCGACGTTCCTTCTTGGGACGGTGAAAAATATTTCATTACCTTTATAGATGACTACTCACGATATGGTTATATTTATCTGTTGCATGAAAAGTCTTAGTCAGTGGACATCCTAGAGGTGTTCGTTAATGAGGTAGAAAGACAGTTAGATAGAAAAGTAAAGATAGTGAGGTCTAATAGAGGTGGTGAATATTATGAACATTTTGATGAAAGTAGATAATGTCCAAGTCCATTTGTAAAGTTTCTTGTAAGTCGAGGCATATGTGTGTAATACATAATACTTGATACACTACAATAAAATGGTGGAGCAGAAAGGCAGAATCCTACTCTTATGGAAATGTTTAGGGTATGTTAAGTAATAGTACTGTACCTTTATCGTTGTGGATGCATGTATTAAAGACCGTTGCGTATCTGCTTAATAGGATTCCTAATAAGACAGTTCTTAAGACACTTATGAATTGTGGATAGGAAGGAATCCTAATTTGCGACACCTTCACATTTGGGGTTGTCAAGCAGAAGTAAGGCTATATAATCCACATGAAAAGAAGCTTGATGCGAGAACTGTTAGTGGTTACTTCATCGGTTATCCTGAAAAGTCAAAGAGGTACAGATATTACTGTCCTAACTATAGTACGAGAATAGTTGAGTCTGGTAATGCCTAGATCATTGAGAATGGTAAAATCAGTGGGAGTAGGGAACCATGAAAAGTGGAGATTGAAGAGAGTCGAGTAGAAACTCCCCAATCAAATATTGTTTTCCCAGTTGTTGTTTCGCTTGTTACATCACAGATATGTAATATACCGGCATAATAAATTAATGTTTCAACTCCACAAATTGATCATATTAATGAAGAACCAATTGTAGATGTGTAAGTTACAAATGATCAAGTGATGTCACAAAAAATGGCATTACGAAGTTCTGTAAGGCAAAGAAGACTAGCTATTTCGAGTGACTATGAAATTTATTTACTTGAACATGAATGTGACTTGAGTATTGATAAGGATCTAGTCTCGTTCAAACAAGCCATGACATATAACAATTCTAAAAAATGGTTCAATACTATGAAAGAAGAGTTAAAATCAATGGATGACAATAAAGTTTGGAAATTAGTTCAGTTGGCAAAAGGTGCAAAGCAAATGGGTTACAAATAGGTATTTAAGACCAAACGTGACTCACAAGGCAACATTGAAAAATGTAAAGCCATACTTGTTGCCAAAGGTTTCACTCAAAAGGATGTCATAGGCTATAAAGAGACCTTCTCTCCAGTTTCAAGGAATGACTCCTTAAGAATTGTTATGGCTTTGGTGGCACATTATGATATAGAGTTTCACTAAATGAATGTAAAGACTGCTTTTCTAAACGGTGACTTAGAAGAAGAAGTATATATTGACCAACTGGAAGGTTTTAAAACCACAAGAAAGGACAAGTTAGTGTGTAGATTAAAGAAGTCAATATATGGAGTGAAACAAGCTTCCCAAAAATGGTATCTGAAATTTAATGATACCATTATGTCTTATGATTTTGTAGAGAACACCGTTGATCAGTATATCTGTATGAAGGTTAATGGGAGTAAGTTCATTATATTAGTCCTATATATTGACGACATTCTTCTTACTGCTAATAATATGACTTTGTTACATGATGTGAATAATTTTCTCTCTAATAATTTTAAAGAGAAAGATATGGGTGAGGCATCATATATGATAAGAATAGAAATATTCCGTGATATATTAGAAGGATTGTTGGCATTGTCTCAGAAAGGGTATATCGAGAAAGTATTAGAGAGATTCAAAATAGAAAAGTGCTTCGCAGGGATAGTTCCAATTCAGAAAGGGGACAAGTTTGGTCAAATGCAATATCTAAAGAATATTCCTTATGCTTCAGTAGTTGGGAGCTTAATGTATACTCAGACATGCACTCGGTCAGATATCAGTTTTGCCGTTGAAATGTTAAGCTGATATCAAAGTAATCATGGCATGGACTACTAAAAAGCTGCAAAGAAAGTCCTTAGATATTTACAAGACACCAAGGATTACATGCTCACATACAGAAAGTCAACTCATTTAGAAGTGATAGATTACTTGGATTTAGACTTTTCCGATTGTGTAGACTTAAAAAAACCATGTTCTTATTAGCTGGAGGAGCAGTTTTATGAAAAAGTGGAAATCAGTCCGTCATTGCTACTTCCACTATAGAGACTGAATTTGTGGCATGCTTTGAGGCCACGGTTCATAGATTGTGGTTATGAAACTTTATCTTCGGTCTTGGCATTGTAAACAGTATCACCAAAATGTTAAAACTTTATTATGACAATTTCACAACTATTTTCTTCTTTAAGAATGACAAGTATTCGAAGGGAGTGAAACACATGGATTTGAAGTATTTGTCTGTGAAAGAAGAAGTGCAAAAACATAAAGTGTTAATTAAGCATATTGGTATTGATCTTATAATAGCGGATTCGTTAACTAAAGGATTATTGTCAAAAATATTTATTGGCCATGTTGAAAGAATAGGCATTATCGATAAGTCTTTGTTAGCATAATGTACATGTATATACGCATATGATTGTCTTGCTTGAAGTGTTATGACACTTAAGAATTCAATAATAATCATGTTTTTACTCATTTATTTGTTATTCACATTATGTTGTATACAATTATTGTTTCTATATAATAAAAATTACAAAATTACCCACTTAAAGTTTTATGAGTTAAGTTGATTATGTGATATATGGAAGGAATTTATGTTGTTAAATAACTTGTTCCCGCCATCATCCCATCAACTTCATTTAATTACGAATGACTTGATAGATTCAATATATGGTTTGCATTTAAAGTTTGTTGTTGAATCACCAAGTCAGAACATAGACCAAATGGGAGATTGTTAGATTATTTAATTAAATGGCCCATATACTTAGAATCCAATATATATGATCCCAAGATGATGATTATTGGGCATTAATGATGTTGGGCTCATGGACCCATAGCCCTTTGCCTCTCCCTTCATTAATTAAAGTGTTATGTAAGAATTAACACAAGATCATAATATCAGTTTCTAATCATTAGAAACGATTAACAGAAAAAGATAGAGAGGGAATAAACATTCAAGAAGAACAGACATTATGGATTCAGGTTCTATTTAATGTTTAATGCAATAAATGATCCTGATTAAATGCTAATATAAAGGACTTGGCATCTACTTGTCACAGAATTGTCTACTAGTGGGACTATCGAATGCAAAAGGAGAGCAGATCTAAGACTCCAACAACGACAATGACAAACTCAAGTAATGGCGAAACAGTGGGACACAAAGGCAAGCAGGAGACTGAGGACTAAAGGAGCGGCGGAGAAAAGAAACTGATATGAAGCGAAAAACAAAAAAGAGGGGGAGAAGGATTTTTACTGTTGGACCAATAATAATTAATCGGTTAAACGGAAATCGATCGATTTTTATATAAATTTTTTAAATATAAATCGAACTAGTAAACTAATCAATTTCACATTAACTAAGTCGGGTCAGTCGGTTTGGTTCGATTTGATTTTATAAACCTTATAGAAACTACATGGTGAATAATTAGGGTCTAAGACTCTAAGCATATGAGTAAAAAAATTTTAAACGGTAATAATATTTGGTGAACTTCACTGTTGTTACATATGTTTTTCATGTTCTCCTTAATTTAGTATTCTCCTTAATATATTAATGAAATTTAACTATCGTGAGGTTATCATGTGCGTTGTTTGCCTTCAAGTTTATTTTTCTTCGTCTTCTTTGCTTTATCCATTTAAAATAATGTAATAAGGTTTTTTACATGGCAACATGGGAGTATCTTTGCAACTTAAATTGGGAAGCAACAAATGGTATAAAAAAAGAGAGTTATCAAAGATATGCTGGCAAAGCTGGCAAGGAACATCAGGTGCCCAGTGATCCAATTGTTGTAAATTATTGTCCTTTGAGATTCTTCTACAGTGCAGAATAGGCATAATTACACGATACTTCTTGTAGTTTTACCTTTTTTCATTTTAGTTCTTGATTTTTTAAATTTATTATTTACTCCTATTTTTTAGTTACTATAACCCAACCACCTTTTATTTTTTCTGTCAAAAATACTAACGGATAAGTAAAAAAATAACATCATTTTTACAAAGAACTTGTTGCATTTATTTGTTGGGCAGCTGAAAGTAGAAAATAATATCATTTGGTAAAGAAACAAACAATATCTGGAATCTCTTAAAGTTGGAGGGAGATTAAAGTTCCGTGAATAAGAGAGCTTGTAGCAATGGTTAGGACGTGAAAATAGAAAACAAAAATAAAAATAAGCTTGCCTATTAAAAATATAATATCATTTTTTATTTATCTGTTAATTTTATATAGAGAATAACAAAAGGGAGTTAAGTAATAATAAGTAAAAAGTATAAAGAGTAAATAATAATTTTCAAAAATTAGAGAATAAATGAAAATAGGATCATACTAGAGAGGGTAACCCTATATACCCTTTTGTATTCACATTTTATAAATTACATAACGTTCGGATAAGTTCAAAAATAGTTAAGGGTAACCAAAAAAGTTAGGGGAGAAATTATTTTTCTCTCATATCTATTAAGCACAATAATATTTTTCTTTGTAAGATATTTTTAAACCACTCAATCACATTATATGATGGATCTATCAAGGTTAAACCCTTATAATAGGATATACGGCTAATCACCATAAACACTATTTTTATATTGTTTGTGCAAAATCTCGAGTTTGTAGGAGATCATGACTGGATTTATATTCCATCATTTCAATTTATAATATAATTAGTTCTAATAAAACAAAAGCATAAAAGATTTCACGGTGTAACTGATTTTTCGTGCCCTCCCTAATCGTATCATTAATTTGCATTCAGAAAAGGAGAGACTCATGCATATAGTAGTCAATAATTGACCTATATTAACCCCTTATCAAGAAATTTCTAACTGCTACGACAGAAAAGCATCACATCCAATGAATGCTAACACAAAAATTAATAAAGAACATTACAAAAATTGAAAAAAAAATTCTAATACAGCACAGAAATTAAGATAGATAATACAAAAATCTATAAAAATATACAAAATTCAATACAAAAATATAACATCCATAACCAAAAATCACAATCAAAAACTCAATCAAACGACCCCTAATTTTTTGTTTTTTGTTTCTGGTTAAATTATATATATATATACACACGCGTGTGTTAACCTCGCCAACTTTTAAGGGTTGGGGAGACTTTTTCTCGTAGAAGAGAACAAAAATACATGAAAGAAAGATGATAGTAATAACTAAATATCCTCATGATCAAATAACCAAAACATTGCAATATTGATGATCAGATCAAGTGAAATTAATTAAATTCCAAATAAAAAAAGAAAACATGATAGAAAGCTTTGCAGCTTCATTTATTACAAGCAACAATTCAAAACAGGAATCTTTAGGTAGTACATGATTATAATGATACAGTTTATTTCAACAGTATAAAACTCTACTTGGTACCATAACTTGACTTCATCACATAGTCGACGAGTTCATCCAGCTCCTCCATACTAATGCTCCCATCGCCGTCGGCATCAGCGTGTTTCAATGATTTGCCAGCCCGCCATCCGGGGAGGCGTGAACCAAGCTCTACAAATGCCTTCTTCAGCTCTTCTCTGCTAAGTTTACCATCGTGATTAGCATCATGATCTCTGAAGATGGTCTTTAGTCCTTCTGTCAGAGTGAAATCGAAGCCCTTTGGCACATAGAGAGGCATGTTGCTAGAGAGTCTAGGGAATTCGAGCTCTCTCAAATTGGAAGTGATGGGATGCTTAGAGGCATTAACTTATATAGAGCTTTATTTGCACCAATTATTTAGTGTTACCTTCCTCTTCTTTGTCATGGTTCCTTATTAATAAATGATTACTTTTGTAAGAAAGAAAGAATGATCTCCAACTTTCTCTAATTGATGCTTCGAGCATCTAACCTACCAATTAATATTACTCGAAGATTAATGAAGATTAACGAAGAAACGTTTGTTATATTTTGTGATATTTAGATGCGTTAATTTAGAGGTCGTTTGGTATTGTTATGGGTTGTGATTTTTAGTTGTTGTTTTAATATATTTATATTGATTTTTGTGTTTTGTTCTCAATTTCTGTGCTGTAGTAGTGTGTTGTCTTTATCGATTTTTGTATTAAAAATTAAAACCAAAAACCCCAACTATACCAAACAAGCCCTTAGGTTGAGCTTTAGTAGCACAAATAATTTAGTATTAGCTTCTTCCCCTCATCGTGATTCCTTCTTAATAAACTATAGTTTTTCAATGATCCCATTGTTGATCATTTTCACGTGGTTCTTGCTTCAATAAGTGCTTCAAGAATCAAACCTAGCTATTGACATTAATCAAATTCCACATTTCAAACTAAAGTTATTGAGAGTGATTTTCACTAAACAAAAAATAAAAATAAAAAGCAAGCCCCTTTTGTTAGTTGGAAGGAAAAGAGTCAGATTCTGGAATGTTTTTAGCTGTCTATGTTATGTTTTTCTGTATTTACATCTCTTTTTACGATGTCCAAACAAAATGTGTGAGTTTCCGGACCACAAACCGTGAGATTCGTAAGTTAGTGGAGGGAATAGTGTCTTTCACCATTGGGCTTTAATGTTACTGTCCTTTAGTGGATAGTTGCAGAGCCTAGGGTTGGAGATGGGGGTCAGAGTTTTTTTTTTTTTTTAATCCGTTTGCTACCTTTGAGTTGCTGATATTCCTCGACAGAGTTTCATTTTCACCTTTTAATGGTTTCTATGGATAAATGTCAAGCTCAGCTTAGCCAAAGTTTTAATGCCTTTCATATATTTGGATTATTGATTTTATTTTATGATTCTCTCAAACTTTTCATGTTTCTGGATCATTGAGAATCTAACTTGTATGATCTTTTTACACAGAAAAGGACTGGGAATAAGCGCCTGATAAAAGGAAATAAACGAGGTTGCACATCGAATTTGAATGGGTAGAATATCACCTTGGTGTGCGTCTGAATGGCAGATAAGTAAGTAGTCATATTTAACTTAAAATCTTAAAGAGTATAACTGGTAAAAAATAAATATAAGTTAGGGTTTACGAATTTCATTTACACCTCTAAATATTTTTAAATTCAAGAAATTGTAAATTTGAATATAACGGCTTAAATTCAAATTGTTAACTCAATAAGAAACTTACTTAAAATATAGTTTACAAATTATAAGATGCAATCAATTTTTATTGATAAATAGAGCATCGGTAACGTGAATAGAGTGAACAAAAATTAATATTTCAAAAATTGAATCAAATATTAAATCAATAAAATTTAAAGTTAAAAATTCAGCTAGTATTATATCATTATAAAATTAATATAAAATAAAAAATGAATTGTAAAAATAAATAAAAAATAAAATAATTTATTAAGATAAAAATAAACGTTAATATTTATAATGTATAATCAATTAATAATAATTTTAATAATTTTAGTTAGAATTAAGTGGAATATAAAAATTTTAAATTAAAATTAAAATTTTATTTTTGAAGGAAATTGTGTCTTATTGTTATTAGAACATTTGACAATTTAATGATTTTTTTAAAGTATCATAAGTTACTTTAATGCTATTTTAAGAGTCATAAATCACACCACATCAATATTTTTTATTATATTTAAATAAATTATAAATTAGTAATAAGTATAACTATTTTTATTATAATATTTTTAATTTTTAATTTTTAAATATATTTAAAAAACATAGGAACTAACTTTTCTTGTATTGTTTAATTAATATAGTATTAGAACTTAAAATGACATTAATAACTTAGACAAATTTATCTAATTAAGGTTTTTTTTAATTACATATTTAAAAAAACAATCTTGTGTCCTAATTACATACATATTTAAAAAAACAATCTTATGTCCTAATTACAAATTTAAGTAAGCATATTTTTGTTTCATCATTTTTATTTTAGTTATAATAAAGGTGGCTAAAAAGTGGTGCCTGTTTTAATAGAGTAGTCAAACCTTTTAAAAATCAAGAGGAACAATTTCCAAAAACATGTAACAAAGACATTTGTAATGCCTTGTTTGGTATAATTGTTATTTTTTGTTTTTGTTTCTTGTTTTTAAAAACACAAAAATCAATAAAAATAGCACAAAAATCGAAAAAGATAACATATTATCACAGTACAAAAACCTAAAAAATAACACATAAACCAATAACAATATCACATAAACCAATACACATACACAAAAATAAAAATAAAAAACAGAAACGAGAAGTAATATCAAACGTGCTTAGATTATAAAGTATAAAAAGCATGTAGCCTATGCCCTTTTTCCAGTTTCACTTTCTTTGATCTGGTTTGTTTTTTAAAGATTCAATAAAATCGACTAATTTGTATTTTAAAGGGCCTATTTATATTTTAATAGGCCGATATTATATATTTGAGGTTTTTTATGTATTTAATCCAATTAATTTACTGACTGACTTTTAATTAAATTAAACTCGCTCCATCTTAGTTTTAATTCATTGACAAAAACTTTACAAATTTTCTCATTCCATGGCTTTTATTTGTTCAGAGCATTACGACGTCAAACCTTAGGATTAGGGATGTCAAAAATTAACTCGATCCGATAACCCGACCTGCCTGACCTAGACTATACCTAACCTGACTCGAATTGACCAAAAAAGTCAACGATTCGAACCCGACCTGAACCCGAATCTGATTTCATATGAACCCGAGATGCACCTGACCCGAATAGATCCGAACTGGAATGCACCCGAACCCAAATATACCCGAACCCGAATTAACCCGATGTATTAACCCGAATTGACCCGACTTTAATACAATTATATAAATATTACACTTTAAAAACATAAAAAATTGAAAAAAAATTATTTATAATTACAATGTTATTTTGAATCAAATAAGTTTAAAATTAAAAAATACAATAAAAATTATGTAATAAGAA